>WYDF02197892.1:0-21586 GCA_009867245.2 Adranes taylori | reverse complement strand
ACCAAACTGTGCGCCATAACAAAACAAAATTAAATCAATAAAAACAAATCAAATAATAATGCAGATACGAAATTCCGTTAACAAAGTTAGGTTAAACTGTGTTGACCGCTTAAATTAAGTTTAACTGAAGCTTAAATCTAAGCGTATCTTAAGCTTCGATTGTACAACCGGCCCTAAGTGAGATGAACCATTATAAGTGTTAACCCATCTCCACAATCGAGATGTCAAAGACTTTTATTATTAACCCCCTAATTAATCTCTAGTATTAGCTTAATACTCTAAAATGATTAATATTTAAGATTAGGGGCTTAATAAAAAGAATTAGGGGCTTAATAAAGAGACTTTGGATGTTAAAGTTCTTCACATCTCGATTGAGCTGATGGGATAACACCTATAACGGTTCATCTCACTTAAGATGTCATTTCGTCCAACTACCATCTACGTTTATGAATTCTGTAATAATACATGTGTGTACATTTTATAGATGATTTTCAAATTAGTATAAATAAGCTAGAGTGATGCAGTAAGACGGTGGCACCCGCATCTGCATGGACTATCGCGGATTCAACGCCATCACCATACCAGATCTCTAGCCGATGCCTCGCATAGACAAACTGCTCCATCAAGCAAAAACTGTAGTGAGTATTAGTACCCTGGACCACCGCAGTGAGTACTGGCAGGTAGACACTGTCAAGCCTGATCGCAATAAAACTGGATTCATCAAGCCTTTCGGGATATATCGGTTCACTCGGATGCCATTCGGACTTCAAAACGTCCCCACCACATTTCAGCAGCTAATCGATTGTACCGAAATTCCACAGGTACGATGATTGGCGTATTTGGGCGACATTATACTGTTATTCCCTGACAATGGTACCCACCTTATAAGCTGCGAATGAAAAGAGCAAATTCATGATGTCAAGTATTTGGGACACATCATTTCCCAGGAAGCTAAGTCGTTTGAGAATGATGCTGCTGAAGCAGAGGGCACCACCTATGCCATAAATAATCCATCTACTATTCTGCCTCGCTTTTTTACGCAAATTGGACGTTTTGTGCAGTCAATATGTAGTTTTCGAAATGGTTAACTCATCTAATTAATAATTACTAGTTATTTACGTCCAAAAGTAATACTATCATATTTGCATTATTAAATGTATGTGATTACATCAATTACTATCTCAAAGTATTCAACTCAGATTTGAGTACTCATTACAAGTACTTAAATCGACTTGAGCGATTTTTTTTTAATACATTATACTAAAATATTTTGAGTATTGATTACATGTACTCTACACAACTATAGATTATGCTTTTCAATATTCATACTCATATACGAATTAAGTACAATTTGCCCAACTCTTGTATATATTATAAAGTCACACATAGAACAGTAAAAAAAGTTATAATTCTACGAATCTTCTTAAATTTGTATCCTATTAGCCTCACCTTACTTATTTTCCAAAAGTGAACACTAACTAAACCCAACATCATTGCGCTGCAAATCCAATCACATGTCAAATACTATTTAAACGAAACGTTATTTCACTTTGCACATCAGAATAATAAACTATTAAAAATATGTTATATACTATAGACAATTAATATTATATTAACACGTCAAAACCGCACATTTTAAATTTCAAAATTCCCTTTGGACGTTTTTTTTGATGTTTCAGTTAATTGAATTCTTTACTTTTAGAATCATTTCTAGTACTATGTACTTGTAAGTTTAATTAAAAATTTATCTCACCGACATCTTTTTAACAATAATTTGTCATTTGTTATGAAGTGAGCGGAAATTAAAAACATTATATTAATCACGCAAACATTTTCTGATGTGTGGGTTTCTTATTCAATGAAACTGATGATGATTCTTATAAGCTGTGATGCTGTGAATGCGCGGGATTTCTATATGTCTATTGGTTGTCTACAGCAAACCCAGTGTACATATCTTAACACTTAAATATTTTATATACTATGAGGTACGCTTATTTTGTAATGTTATTTCTTTGCGATGCAAATATTGAATATTCAGCTGCTTTTCACTACTTTTGCAGATAAGCACTAGATCAGATGTAATGAACGAACGTAATCTAGGATTAAAGTAATTTTATCTAATTGAGAAGAGATATAGCTGTGATAGAACGAAGTTAAATGGTATCACTTTGTACAATGTTTTAAAAATGATAACGTCGTTCTCGTCATTATAATAAAAACATAAATGGAAATTAACTGCTCTCAATTCAAGATATGTTCCCGTACTCTTGAACCTATTCAAGTAGACTCTATTTTACCAGCTAGACTATGGCCTTATTAGAAAAAAAGATTCATGACAAGTAAGATTCTGTAATGAAGTCTTGTAGTAAAAACCCAATTCTTTTCGACGTAGATATGCTAGCGAATGTTTTGCTATGCGATGTTAAAAATGCCGTTCATTAAGCAGCCCTAAGAATGTATAAGATTTAAAACTCTTATATTTTAAAAAGACTCTTACAATGATCCTAGGCAAAGAGTAAAAAAATTGTAAATAAACAATACCAAAACAACTAATACTTGAGTTAGATTTGTAACATAGCATGTTACTTTAAATAGATTAAATAAATAATTTGCGAAACCAGCTCATAAATTCAAACTTAAATACAGTTGTGATGGATGGACGTGCTTACGTTTTGCGCACTGAATAAAGACGCGTTTGATAACAAGGAGTCCAGTTTCGTTGTTGTTTGTGGTAGCTATGGTAACGCACACATTAGCTATGTGCATAAATAAGAGTAGGACATTTAAATTATTTGGAATGATACATGTATTGGCTTGTCGTTGTACGTTGAACTGCTGTTGCTGCACTCATATGTGGAGACCGTATCAGGGAGTAAATGATGTGTTGTTAGCTAGGCCCTGACCCGTACACGGAGTAAAAGTTGAGCAACGGCTCAGGTCTATAAATACCAAAATTTGAATAAATATTCAGTTCAATTCTACGACCGACAATCTCCGCCTATGTAAACGTATTGTAAGCGATTTCATATATATTACACTGTTCTATTGCATGTATTTTCAATAACTTTGTTTCTCCTTCCACCTTACATATTTCCTTTATTCGCTAGGGTGTATAATTCTAACCTACGGGTTGGTTTTAGTCGCCCGATAACAGTAACACCTACGAACGAAGCAGTGTTAGATCTCATAGAAATCTCCTTTCCGTATTATTCACTAGGATAAATAATTCTAACCTACGTGTTAGTTTTAGTCATTCGACAACAGTAACACCAACGAGCGACGCACAGGGATTCCTAGTGTTCCGGCCATTTTCATTGCCCGAATCGAATCATAATTATTGTTTTGTTATGATATCAGCGCACATTTGCACCGCTTATACATATAACTTTCCGTATTCATTTGCATTTGATTTATTATTCGCTAACCGCCATTAATGCGCTACTGGCTGATTTGACATTTAATATTGCATTTATATCTCTTGCTTTGTTTGTATTGTTTATGAAGGCCAATAAACGTATTTTGGAAAATCGTTAATGCTGTTTCACTAATTAGCAGTAAGCAGAATCGTTTTCAGCTATCCACAAGAATACGATCACATGGACTACTCACGTACTCGTAGTAACCCGTGTCCTCAGTAAGTCCACTGAGGAGCGATGGAACAACAAGCATCATATTTCCGGAGGATATTAAATTCTGTAATAAGATATTTGCTTATACCATTTGTGACAATCGCTAGGTCTCCCCATTAGCAGTGTCGCGAGTGGGAGTCAGTCACAGCTTACAAAAAAATCGTGATGAAAATATGACACAACATGATTGAAACGTTGAATTCCATTATTAATCAGAGAAGTAAGAAATTTTATACTTTTAAATTTCTTGTAGCTGAAAGTTTAAATCTTACGAGATAGAAGTAGACAACTTTGCGGAATGTAAAAGTACAGAAGAAATAGGAAAGAATAAAAATAAATCGGTACAATAGGAAATTGAAGGGCGGAAATATGATGCCATTAATATTTAAAATTGGAAAGTATGAAAGAAGAGAGGATGCTAGTAACACGACAGCAACGACAAAAGCAATAAGTATTGGATGTATGATAGGAAAAAAGTTGTAGAATCTTTGAGAAGGAGAATGAAACATGGGAGCAGTGGAAATGTCGTAGTTGGATGAACAAGGAATGGATGTAGGTAATTGAAGAATATGTATGGTACAAGATAATGTGTGAGATTAATAAGAGGACGATGTAAATTAGATGAATGAAGATGAGGCATTTGTGTAGAAAGAAAGGTTACGTGGATAGACTTGCGGGAATGAATGGGAGGGAGAGCAAGGAATGTATGCGCGAATTGTGTAAATTCATTGTGGACGGAAAGTTAGAGTGAAGCAATATTGAAGAAAATTTTAAGCGGGTTCGTGAGAAAGAAAATTATATGGATGAAAATAAGAAAGGAAATAAAAATGTTACAACTCCTGATTTATATTGATGGTCTTTTGCATTTTGATGATTTGTATGATCAAAGGCAGTGTTTTTCATAAAAAAATATTTTTAACAAAATTCCATTATTATTAACCTAAAAATTTTAAATTGAAGGCAGATCTGTTAATAGGCTCTCTTTTGCATTTAATATTTTGTCATCCATAGTGAACATATTGCTCCACAATATTAAAATAGTAAATATTAAGTATAAGCAAAATATTTATTTAGAAGTGACGTTTAAAGTACTGAAACAGACCTGAGAACAGATCAATGAGGACAGACCTGAAACTTTGACTCCACTCAAAATTTATATCACAGTTAAAGATTGAATACAAATGTTTGGATACTATATATACGTGGGATCAGATTGTGCCCCTCCTAAAATTCTAATCTGGGTCGTGTTAGAATAGTATCAGCTTATAGATGTCACAAAATGTAGAACATTGCATTGTTAACATCTCTTGTATCCAGTATTTGTTAAGCCATAATACGCGTTTGTATATTTTATCAAGATAACCATGAAGAATTTTTGTAATATTAAAGGCCACATGTACATTAATATAATTTGGAAGAAAATTAAATGCGCCATCAAAACATAAAAATGTATAGCTTTCAAGGAAATTTTTATTGTTCAAAATAAGCATGTATATTCAATCACCAAAACTGTTAAGATAGAGACCTGTATCTGCTACCTACTATTTTCAAGTCTTAATTTACCAACATTTATAAAAACCAAATTTCTTAAGACAGCAATTTTGTCAAGATAAAATTTCTCGCAGTCCAAATCCTCTGTTACTTATGAGACATTCGATTGCTGATTACAGGATCCTACTCTACAAAATTTGCAAGAAAGTAGTGGAGACATTTTTGAAAAATTATGCCACAATATTTGTATAAAAAAAGAAGAGGCTATGTTAAATTTTATACATTGGCATATAAATTAATAAAAGGCACAATGTACTTTATGATACAATATCTCCCTCACCTGAGATGGGAAGCCTACAATTTTCTCCCTTCCTACTCCTCCACATCTTCATTTATCCATTGCTAACCTTTTCACCACTCTCTCCCCTTTATCTCCCTTCGCTTTTCTCACCTCCCTTTCTTCTAATGTCCCCTCCTCCCCTTGTCGAAGTCTACTCATTCCTTAACATTTCCGCCCTCTATTTTTTTCTCACTTAGTATTACACTCTCTACACACTTTCACCCCGCACATCCTCTTATTTGTCACTTTCTGATGCGTCATTCTCTAGCACCCAATCTTCCTATCATTCCTCTATCCCCCTCTCCTTCTTTCCCTTCCTATATCCCTCTTATCACCTTTTATTTATTTACATTTTAATTCTTTTCATTATTTATAATCCTTTTCCCTCCTTTCCCAAACTTACCTTAACAATGTTCTCCTAATACTCTTGTTTTTATCACTTCACTCAAACCCTTCACATTATTTTATCCAATGACTCCATTTTTCCTCTTCTCTGCTGCATATCATACACATTCTCTCTTGGTCATACATCCAGTATTTGTTTCCACCCTCCTCGTTACCACATTTAAACCTTGCAATCAATCTTGTCTTCCCCACATTTTAACCCGATCTCAAATACTCCCTATCTCGCTTGTTACCTTCATCATCCATTCAATGTATAGTTCCTACACTAACCTACTTCCTTTATCGTTCAATACCTTCCTCCCTAAATTTACAATCCTTTTCACTCCATTTATCAAGCACTTACTTTTTCTTATTTCCTAAAGAATCTCGTTTCAAGCATCCTTTTCAAATATCCAACCTGCACCCTCAGTATCATCGCCCTTTCTTTTACTACTCACACCTCTGTTCCATACCTCATAATATTATTCACACGTACTTCCATTATTCTATTCCTCATTCTCACTTATTCCCCGAACTGTTTTTCCCCATACCAACTATTCCTCATTCTTTCTATCACTCGTCCCTTGCCCGCTTAGTTCACATTTTGACGTGTTCCTTACAAGACCCTATTGAGTCAAAATGAAGCTTAAATACCTATAATTCTTTGCTTTCTCTTTTCATTGCCCACTACATTAAACTCATACTTTCAACATTCTCTGCCTCCCAACTTATAAACCAGAACATTCGTTTTCTCCACATTCATTTTTAAACGCCTTCTATATAAGTAAAAATTTTAATGTTGCAATTTTCTGGAAATAGTTTGAGAGAAAGCCAAAAGTTTTTCAAACTTTAGACGTGGCCACATTGCTTCTACTGAAAATATTGCAGTGGAAGTAATTACATTGGATATAGATTATAACAGAGTTTCTCAGTCATAGAACTGGTACCGCATAATGCTATCAGTCCTTGAACAAATTATTCACAAACAAAAATTAACTTTCAAACATGCGAGAAAAATATAAAGATTAAAAAATTCATACGAAAGTAATATAAAATTTATAATTAAGAATATATAGATGATATTACTATTAAGGAGAAGTATAACTCTTTGTTAATAATTGAGATAATTATTTCGAAAACTGCTTATTGACGTTTAGAAAGTTCAAATTGGCTTAAAAAGGCGAAATATGGATAGATGAGCATTTCTGGCATAGGTGACAGTTTTCATCAGTATCCTCTTACCCTTTACTTTCACATCGCATAATTACAGTAGTTAATGAGAACCAACAGTCCGCACAGTATACCACCTTCGGCTAGTAAACCAATTAGAAAATCATTTATATGACTTTATGTACGTACGATTGTATGTCTATATTATTACAACAAAGATCTTATAAACTTAAATGCAGTTATCGAATTAACCAACAATAAGACAATCCATTATATTAATAAGCAGTTTTCGAAATAATTAACTCATTTAATAACAAAAAGTTAATAAATAAGTGAATTTCCTTAAAAATAATACATCTATATAATTTTAATTATAAACCTACCGATTAGCCCGTCGCCTAATACTAGAGATGATCTAAGAGGTGGTAATTGTAAAATAAGCGACCTTTAATTCCGTAATTGCAATAATTCCAAATTGTTTGGATGAGGGTGGATGAAATTCCCTTGTCTCATCGTTGGTTAATTCGATAACTGCATTTAAATTCTTAATATGTAGTAATAATATAGGCATACAATCATACATATTTAAAGTCATATAAACGATTTTCTCTATGGTTTACTGGCCGAAGGTGTGCACTAAACGGGCATTTTCATAAATAGTATATCTTTCACATATGTATTATGTAGGTAGTACATCATATGATATATGAAAATCAATGGTTTGGTGAAATCGTAAATAATGTTAGGCATCTTCATGTTTAGTGAGACAAGTAGTCAAATTTTTATGTCTGTCTTGAAATAAAAAAGCACGGAAGTTGTTTTAAACTTTTGAAAGTTAATTTTTCAGAGTATGATTGATTTTGCAATAAAGTGCTCCATTTAATAACTCTTCGTATAATGATAATTGTTTATAAGCGTCTACGAATAACCTATTTTCAAAATATAAAAAATAACTTCAATATATAAAAATAACAATGCAGTCAATAATGTCTCATAATAATTGTTTTAAAATCACATCGTTATGTTACTAAATATATAAAAAATCCTGTATTCATTCAATATATTTGTAGGATTTATTATAGTGTAAAATACCAAAGCACACACGTACTTATCTGAATAAGCAAGAATACTAATTTAAGTACTTAATTGAGCATTCCTATAATGAAGAGTTAGTAATCGCTAAAAGTAATTGAAGAACAAGATAAATGAACATGTACATATATATGACACTGCGTATATGCAAAATTAAAGAAAAATATTACAAGCGCATCAACATTCTACACAGAAATGAGTTACAATTTATTTTAATCTCATAAAAGCATGAATAACCAACAGTATAGCCTCAATAATAAATAATAGCTCAATAATAAATTGTTGCCAAATAATAGGATTGTTGCCTCAATATCGCAGTGTCAATCAAGTAAAGCCAAAACAAATTTCCTGATAATGGGAAAGTCGCATCTACTACGAAGTAATATGTGATATCTTGTCCCTAGACTTTAATTTAATAATTCCGAAGCGCTAACAACACAGCTTTGTCAATTGGTCGACAATAGGCTTCAATATTTATACTTGTAGATTATACTATGCATCATTGGCGCCAAAAAAACTAGAGTTCTAGGCATTCGTGCAAGAATAGTGTATTAAGATTCAGAATTTGGAGAAACTGTGTTTCATAAATAGCACCGATGTATCAGGTAAATCTCACGTTTGTGTATAAAGCATAAGGTTTCTTACTGATTTTTATAGTCCAAAACAAATTTCTTGAATTGTTATAATTATACTTTTCAACGTACCCTAGAAATCTTTTGTAAACTCCAAATGTTAGGAATCTGTTTTGTATTCAAATTAAAAAAGATTAGTCTTGCCATAATGTATGTATATCTATTAACTGTCTCATCATCTGCATATCGGATATTATTCACGAGCCGTCCGTTTACTTTTATATCAGTTGGGCTGCTTTTTAGTTTTAGAATATATGTTGAAAAGTACTGGAAAGGATATGCAACCCTGTCTTACACCTGTTCTGATGGGAATACTGATGGTGAATTTACCGTCTTTTCTCATCGTTACTGTTTGTTCCCAATACTTACTAACTCCTTGGCGCTAGAGCCCATGTTAAAAATCTCTGACAGTCTTCGCCCTATCTTGACGATCTTCTCCTCGTTTCCTCTATCTCCTTACTCCCATTTTTCTTAAATCATCCTCCACATCGTCCAGCCATCGTTTCCTTGGTCTTCCTTTGCATCTTCTGCCAACTGTACTTCCTCTGTAGAGCTTTTTGACAGCTCTATCATCTAACATTCGCTCTACGTGCCGCAACCATCTGTTGCTCTTTATTTCCAAAACTATACATAACTGTATAGTTATCCAGTTCCCTGTTTTTACGAATTCTCCTCCTGCACCAAAATTCTTTCTTTGTATCATTCTCTTCCATCTTATCATAAGCATCCTTAAAGCTACAAAAAGCTGGTGTACATCCACATCATATTCGTAGCATTTTCCACAATATCTTCATCATATGTCTTCTGATGAAGATATTGTCTGTCATTGATCTACCCTGACGAAATCCGCACTGGTAGTCTCCTAGTACCTCTTCTACGAGTCGGGTCAGTTTCATAGCCATTACCTTGGCTAATACTTTAAACACGACACTAAACAAAGGTATACCAGAATAATTTTCACACTTTGCTGTGTCCTTATGAATCGGATAAATAATGGCCAAACTCCACTGGTCCGGCATAATTTTTCCCCATATTTCAATAATCATCTGGTAGACAAACATGGTCAAATGTTCACCTCTACCCTTAATCATGTCTGCTGAAATATTACCACTTACAGGAGATTATTCTTCAAACGTTAATTGCTATACTTGTTCCAAATTGTTCCTCAATTCCTCTGTCCTCGGTGTAGATACATGCACTAAATGATAACTAGTAATGTACCATGCCTGACCGTTCTCTGTTTTATCTTGTTCTGGTAATACAATCTCCGCAGTACTATTCAGTAGCTCACTGAAATATTCAGCCCATCTATTTAGAATAATTCTTCCCCTCCTATAAACTTTTCTTTATCTCTGCAGAACGTCGTTCGAGGTTGAAAGACTTTCTTCAGTTCCTGTATTCTGTTATAGAGCTTTCTCACTTCCTGATCTCTATATTCTTCGTTTGCTCCCAATATATTCGTTTGCTACAAATATATTGCTCCCAATAAATTAGAGTTTTAATTAGATTCATATCACTCTGGTCCATTCCTTGTTAGTTAATTATATTAATCAACTCTGCATGTCTTACTCCATCAAAAGCTTCTATATAGTCTCTAAAGAATATCCTGTCATTTGTCCCTACACGTATGAAACAATTCATTAATCCCATCCGAAACACAAACGGAAACCAAATTCTTCCTACATGTTGCTCTTGTATATGATTCTTAATTCTGATATTACAAGTACATTTCCGAAGGACCGGTTTTTTCTTTTAACTCCTATAATTCTTCTTTAAATTGAAATAAACGAATTATGAACATATATACAATATAGAATACGCGTATGTATGTACGAACATACATGCCATATGAAATGTAACTTACTGCGTTCGCATCCACCCACGTGGACACTTGACAGCTTCTACCGCTTCAATGAGGTAAATATATGTCGCACATTCATATATGTGATTATATGACTACGTGCGTTACCTGTATGCACCTATAAGTAATGCAGTATTTAATTGAATATAAGAATCAAGTAACTCATGCATGTATGCAGGAATTATGAGCGGATGAGAAAGTAAGTCTAATATTGTACTGAAAAGTTGATAGAGGTCAAAGGATAGAATAGAATATTCACCATATTAGGGGGAAATAAGCTAGCTAATTTTAATTTTAGCTATCCAAAAGTAAGCAAGGAACAAATAATATAGAAAATTTTAAGCAACATTTCACATTGCAACTAGCATTTATTGTATTTACGCTAATCTAATATTACCCTAACCAATTATTCTCGAGTATCGAGAATAATTAGCTAACCAATTAACCAATTATTCTCGATACTCGAGCGTTAAATTAGTAAATAGTTATAAACTTTGATGATTAACACCAAACAAATCAACTTTTGAGTATGTAATGAAATTTTTGACTTTCGTTAGATGAAAAATGGAGTCCCAGATCTGTCAACGAATTTTAGTGTATTTACGCATTATATTATTGTATTAGCGCTAATCTAATATTACCCTAACCAATTATTCACCTAATTAAGTGTTGAGAAACTCGAGGGTTAAATTAGTAAATAATTATAAAGTTTGATAATTAACGCTAAATAAATCAACTTTTGTTTTATGTGTATGACATGAAATTTTTTACATTCGTTAGATAAAAGATGTAGTGCCAGATCTGTCAACGAATTTTTATTCTTAGATACAATGAACTCTGAGTATTCCTGTGTACACTTACCTATCTTACTGATAAGTGTAAAACGTTTCATATTTCCATACATAGATGCATTAGGAGAAAATTACCAATAAATTTCAATACAATCATATTGAGTACTGAAAACATATTTTAGTTAGATTTATATAGTTCAAATATGAGGTTATCTGATTAATGTACCTAAATGCGCTTATAAATATAATTAATTTCATTAACAAAATGACGTTCTTTAGCGGTAAAAGTTAACTTATACTGATATACTTAGAATATTCTCTTCATTCTCATCACTACAATAAATTTCGGTTGGTTTCTTTGCCTTGGTATAGCATTTAATAGTTAGCAGTATCGCAAGTTCGTAGGTCAGTTTTATTGAATTTATATCAAATAAACTCGACGTTACGACGTCCAATTAATGTTTTATTTATTTAATATGATTATTGTCTCCTTTATTTAAAATTGCAATCTCGTTGGCTTTTTTTTCATGTTAGGAGTTTTAACGCTACTTGGCATGTGACTAGTTTAACAATAAATTGTTATCATAACAACTAGCATACAATAAACTATATCGTATTAAAATTTACAATACTTTTCTACAGAATAAACGATATATTACTCAAATTGTTAAACTGTCTCTAAACCAGCGTCTAGCTTGCCCTCTGGTGGATGCGTTTACCAGTCGATGGTACCATGACAAAAATTGATATTGTGGAGGAATCTCAGCATTTTCCAGATTTTTCTTTTAAACTTTTTTCTAGTAATATCCCTCGCAACAGAAACCTCAACGGTATTCATTTGTCTACACGCAATGACTAAAACACATAAAAATAAAACTATATTTACTTAATACATATTAACATACATGATTCAATTAAGAAAGAACAAAAGTAAACAAGGAAAATTTAAACTTATTGAGGAAATATACATGTAACTGTGTACGTGTGTTATCAATAAAGATGCCATGTCATTTTATTTCATACGAAAAATAAAAATATTGTGGTCTTATTGTATTCTACCTATCAAGTTTTTGTTTCTATACATTGGATCCTTTTGCATATTGCACACAGGGATACAAACAATCATACATAAAACCTCTAAGATAATCTTAGACTATTCAGATGACGCCCGCATAGCATTCCCATGTCTTAAGAAAATATGTAAAGAAATAATGTAGTATTGCAGAAAAATTGAATCATCCAAATCGTTCAGTGCATCGATAGAAACAACATAAGAGCAACTATCTGGCACACTCAATAAGCACACAATCACAAAGAGTTCTTTTCAACTGCAAAAGGCGCAAACTATAAACTCCTCTGGTTTTCATGTCTATCATATGAGAAACAAAATGACTGCAGTTTTTAGAACATAAGTCTTGACTAACAAAACATGAAGTTGACGCTCTGATGAGTGTGAGTCTGAAAAACTGCCCCTTCATAATAATTTACAATAAATATTTATCACACACGCAAAACAAGTGGTAGAGTGAAGATATAATACAAGTGTAAGAACATCAATTAAACACAAGTATAAAGATGGCAGAAAATATGGAATCATCAATTAGGTTCTTATCTTTATAAATTAGTGTTTTGTTGTATTATGTAATATGTTGACTATTTGGCTAATTGTATTTCTTGTATATTATCAATATATAGTAAAAATACACTTATTGTAAATAATATATAAAATTGTAGCTTCATATTGCTCCATAGAGAACCATTTGAACAGGCTACAGTTATGGTAGTCCACAATTTTCATTTCACAAAGATCCTTTCTTGAAAAATTAGTTATAATTTTTTTATAACACTTTCTCAATCCTCTTAGTTCTCTCTGTGGACGACATCGATCGTACATACTCAGTAAATATTTTCATTCTGACTTTATTATTTTATACGTTAATATAGACGTTCCAAAATGCGCTAAATAAAAGATTACCCACTAATTAGGTTAAACTTCGCGCTATCCACCGCTATCATTTTCAAACTAGTAGTTCGGATCTTTATGTTGTCAAATTGGTTGGCGCGCCACTAGCGCTTTCAGTGAGTGAAGTCTGAACACATTATTAAGATTAAAACTATTTTTTAACTGTTTTAATATTCAATATAATATATCTATTTCTACTAATAATTTTACTCTATTAGCACAATTGTCAACATATATATTTTTTTCATATACAGTAAATATTTTTTTGCTGTTCAATTTCTGATATTGACGTTGGTTGTAGTTCATGAAATTAAATTAATGAAATTAATTAGAATGCCAAAAAACAATCGATATATCTAAAAGATCTATTTTAATACATTTTAATAGGTTAAGGCATAATACTGAACAAATCGTAAGTAAAATTCAAATTTGCATCGCATCAAGAAACTCTCTATGATCAATTCAAATCACGTGACCAAACGAATATCGTATGGAACGAAAAGCCTGAAGGCAGTATTGAACTAAACATTCCAAAAATCCCTAAGTTAATTTATATTTTGCCTTATTTAAATAATTAAATATACTACTTTAAAGCTTAATTCACAGACTCGTTTGCGATTTCGCAACTAATTTTTATCGCAAAAATCGATATGAAGTTCTGAGACTAGCGACGAAATTATAATTTATGTATTATTAGCGGGTTGATTTTATTGTAGAAATGGTTTATGTTGATAGTCAGGAGTAAGACAGATGTTTCCTTGTTAGATGCAATTTGTTCAATTCGTTACATTTATTTGTTGTGTCGTCACGGTTATCATATTTAGTTTGTATACAAATATACAGTTCCATTTTTTGTTCATAACAAAAATTATCAAACATCATGTATTGTAATTCAGACATTGGATTACTGTGCGAAATATGTAGTCAAGAATTGCTTGTCTCTTCCCCCAATTTAATGAAGATTTGTAATAGTTTCTACACGCAACATTATTTAAAATCTCAAAGAAAGTTTACACAAAATAAAAAAACAAACTACAAACACACACTTATAAAAAATTTAAGTTAGAATGAATTAAATTAAAATTATTTTTCTGCAAACAAATGTATTTTCTTAAAAAGAAATTAGAAAACACATTAATCGTTAATATATACACCAAAACCTTGGAATCAGGCGCTTTCGTTTGGCCAGTTTTTGGTGTATATTTTCCAACGCAAACTATATTCTTTGTGTAGACAAATCGCTAAACCTTTTTTTTTTTATTTTAAATATTCTTATGAATATATAGGCATATATGAATATATAGCGAACGACTGTGCAAATAGATATGTACCTATAATTTTATCTTGTAAAATATACTGCATTTTTATGCAAAGTTTAAAATGGCTGAATTTTATCATCTTGTATCGTCATAAAAATAATAGATGCGTTCACCCGATGTCAATAGTTGAGTTGTTGAGTAATTGCTTGCGTGCAAACCGATCGTTGAATTCTTGATGCTTCTCAACAGTTGAGCACATCACTCATCAGAAAGCAAGTAGGATGAATCAGTCGTTCTCAATTTGAGGTTATGTTTGATAATGTATTCTATGTCTATTATACTAACCTCTTTTCTCTAATTTATTATTTAAGAAACCTCTTATGAAGGTATATTGTACAGTTCCAGGCTGAAGAGGATGATAAATCCTAAAGCCTCATTCAAACAAACTCTCCAATCTCTCAACAATATACAATCCCAACAGGTATTGTATATTGTTTTTAGAGCAAGTGGATGGTAACTGGAGTTTTAGTTTTAGGTAAAAATCGCACACTGTTGGATGCACGGGCGTCCTTCGCCTTTTGATGGTTTCTCCACTTCCTACGTAAAACAAAAAAAAAGGTGTGTTGCGCTACTGATAAATACTAACGATTTATACACGCCGATCTTGCACCGTTGAGTTCAAGCAGTAAAACACATGTTCAGTGATTTTGAACAGCGTTGACATCGGGTGAACGCAACCAATACAAAAACGTTTTAAGTGAAATCGTATACGCTGTCTTTCATGTTGTGGTATATATGTATATGGTTTTTTTCCATGGAGACTTTTGTTAATCAGAATTTTAAGTGAACAAACATAAATAATACACTAAATATATAATAACAAACTGAAGATTTGTTGAAAAAGCGGAATCAAATCGTTTCAATCGCTTTTCAAGAGATAATGCCATTCATGAATTGTGAATAATAATGGTTGTCAAAACTAAGACTGTACATAATCTTAACTAAGAATGTACATAATAAATCATAATAATTATGTACACTCTTTGTTAAGATCCTGTGGGTCACTAAGCAGGTACATATACCTTTTTATATATCGTACATCCCTTATCATATATTGTAATGTTGATTCTAGTCCTGATGATGGTTCTAAAACTAGAGAACCGAAACGTCGACTGATATAGACGAAAATCTAGTGTATATCCAGTGAATAAAAACCATTGTCCAATAACCGAAGACTTTTAATTATTAATAATTTATTAGTAAACCATGAAGTTTTTAGTAGTAAATCTAAAGTAAAACTTTATTGTGATTATGAAAAATTTAATAAATTATCTTTGAAAAGTTTTGTTTTATTCTGTATTTTGTACAGTATTTATTGCAGAATACGTGCATCTATAAGCAATACAGTGCACCATTTGTTTTTAATTAACTTCAATTCTGCTTTAAAATAATATTTAATTAATTAGCACTATTTAAACAACCAAATATAATAAAGGCCAAGAATTTTATGTAATCCGCAATACTTGTGGTATACCTATCTCTGTTTAACTCATACTAAATATAAAAAATTAACTTACCAATACATCAATCCAAGTAAAAGTGATAATAATTGCTTGATATTAGTATATTAAATTTATTTATCACAAGATTTACTTTGTATATATTTATTTATAAGTTACTAAATTTATTACTTCTTTGACTGGTTTGTTCTTTGACTAGTTATTGTCTTTAGAAAGTTAATGACAATGAGAACAGCTGATGGCTTTAACCGTACAGTTGTACCTTCCATATAATCTACTAATAAAAAATGATCACTACAAATTCTGGTACTTTTAGAAGGACACCAGTTTCTAATGCCGGTGATCCATTGTTTTAATAGCTCTGGGCGATTAATAGAAAACTTATAACGAAAGAAAAGCAAACTTTAAGAAATAAGCACATGGAAAAATTATGGCTAAAACATGTATCTTAACTTAGTTTAACGCCTACAATGTAAGCTACCTATGAAAATGTATATTTTTCTGCTCACTGTGCAAATTTTTGCAATCAAAGGCATAGCAATATACCACTATGGTTAGAGCTATAAATATATGAGATGAACTAATCCACATAATTATAAGATATAAAATTTAAATAATGCAAATACGCAAAGCTGAATATTATCAACAGTATTACAAAGGAGTACAAGAGAGATATACCATCATATATCCCTCTCGCTCTACCTCATTTTTAAAGAGCAAACTAGAAATAACCGACATGAACGACTCTCTGAATTCCGTAAAGACACGACACCAAACGAACATTTTTCATCTGTTTTGAATTCAACATGTCATCTGAAATTCCTTTATCTTGCAATTTTAATGATTGTAGCAAACTTTTATTAGATTCAGCGTATGTTACTTCATGTAAACATATATTTTGTACTGAACACGGCGAGAAAATCGACTGCAGATCGCATAGTGCTACACAAAAATGTCCGGTTTGTGCAATAACTTTAGATAGCCAATATGACTTAATTCGAACTGATTTAAAGCCAAATGATCAGTATAAATCAGTAAGAAAAATCATTCTTATATATTAAATTAGATGACTAATTCAATTAAACTTATAGATTATTCTTAATGGTCTAAGCCCAAATCAAATTATGGACATAACTACACGTGCGTTAAATTTTTATACATTTCAATTAAAGTTTATGGTTCATAAAAAGGAGAGATCGCTGAAGAACAATACAAAACAGAAAGAACAATCAATGGAAGCACATTTAAAATCTTCCACACAACAATTAAGAGGTGATATTAGTTAATTTTGTATACGGTCTCGAGCGATGATATTCTAGTTTTATTTTATTCCTATACGAGGCTATCCTCTATCAGCTAAGCGTATCTGGCTGGCTAGAATAATTTCATCCATTTGACATTATAACCTTGTTCAGAACTTTAACTATCAAACATACCTGAATGTTTAGTACATAATTTAAAAATAATCCCTTTCCTAAGAAATTATGGAATTAAACTCCCAAAAAGCTTCAGCTTAATGTGTAAAGAATAGTATGAGAAAATTATACAAGTGACCATTCGTGTTTCTAGCTAGCGTAAAACGCTGATAGATTTATGTACGTGGTAATTTTTTTATTCGGAACATTTAGACATTGATTGTCAAAGACTATTCAAGCGTTCCTGAAAGCACAATTTTCACCAACGCGCACATGCTGTTTGAGTTTTAGTTGATGCATGTATATTATATGAAGTGTATTTATTTAGTGACTTGGACTACATTACTACAAAATCTTTACATAAAATATAAAAAATACATATAATAAATTATAATCTATAATCTGATAAATAAAATAATCGAAGGCATATTTATTGCGTTTCTTGAATATAGCTCAAGTATTCCTTTCATTTAGTTTTAAACTCTCATAGTCCTCGCTTCCTTCACCGATTTTGGTAGTTTATTAAACTCCACTATTCCTTTACTAAATACCAACATGTTTTTGGTGTGTTTTCAATGCAGATCAACCCTAGCTCTTGTATTGTAGGAGTGTATTTCTTCATTATATCTACACAAGTTCGTTATGTACTGTGGCATCATTCCGGTTTTAAGTATGTAAATATTAGATAATTATGTTTTACAATATTTTCTACACTATTTTCTCGTAACAAAACTCTCATCCCTTTATTTTGTATTACTTCCATCTTTTGTATTTGGCCTTTCGTACTGTTCAATAACAATGACCCACAATATAAATAATGGGGTAATATCATTGTGTTTATTTATTCACTAGTTGCACACTAGTTTATTTGTTCTATTATTCATATTACCATTAATTC
This sequence comes from Adranes taylori, assembly GCA_009867245.2. NCBI lineage: Eukaryota > Metazoa > Arthropoda > Insecta > Coleoptera > Staphylinidae > Adranes > Adranes taylori. Next base: position 3,141 of record WYDF02197892.1, on the reverse strand, counting down.
TTCTAAAAAATATGTCTTAGATGCTAACTTTTTTATTAAATTGTTTATATGCACCTCAAATTTTAATTTAATATCAATCACTATCCTAGATATTTGTATACCTTTACTTCTTTTATTATTACACTGTCAATTTTTATTACAGCAGTTTCCCTGCTTCTTCTGTTTCCTACTAGCATAACTTTGGTTTTGCTACATTCAACTTATGTTTATTAACACTTAACCATTCTTTTATATTATCTAAATCCCCATTTAATTTATTTTCTATATCCCTTTTATTCGTGCTCGAAATGTATATTAGCATATCGTCCGGAAAGATGAATTTTACAATGCTTAAACACATTCACTATATGGGTTATATATGTAGAATAAACATCAGAGGCCCTATTTTACTACCCTGCGGTACTACCATGTTATTTTTTATTTCTGCTGATATCTCTCTCCCCATTTAGTTCTTTGTTTTCGATTCTTAAGATAATTTTCAAACCATCGGTAGACCTTATCTGCGACTCTATATGCTTTAATTTTTTGCATCAGCCTTTGCCTATCTATAAAGTTTCAAACACCCTCTTTAGATCGAAAAACACAGCGTCAACTGTTTCACCTTCAGTATACTAGCGGAAATGTTGCTAGATTACAATTCACTAATATCGCAAAATTTACTGTTTGAACGATTAAGTATTTGACCACTGTCCACAATTATTTTGTAACATTCTTTTATACTGATTTTTTTTCAAATGAAATATGGGCACTATCTGTAAACAATGTAATTTTCTAAATACATATATAGACTTAAGTACAGTATTTTGGATTATACATATAATTTCAGAGTTACACAATCAATTAGATGCACAAATACGAGAAACTGGGAGAGAAAAATACAGGAATATGCAATTAGTTAACGAAATTCGAATGTTACAGGTAATAAACATCAGATTCATCTATAAGCATTGAATTATATTGTCTATTATAGTGGTATATTTTTAGATTAAACTAGAGGAAATAAAACGTGAAAATGTAAGAGTTACAGAAGTTACAAGTTCGATGCGAAATCCAAATCCAACACATCCATTAATGGATTTTAACAACCAAGGAAATTATTGTTCAAACTTTTAGCCTCTACTTTACAAATGAATTCTGCATATGTTAAGAATAGTAGTTTTTTTAGCTTTTTTTAGGTGAAAAGACTTAAGTTTATATTTTTAGTTGTTTTGTCTTTGAGAAAAACAAATTAACTTCTTTATAACTTATTTTGTCCATTGTTTTTAGACTTTTATAGAAAGTTCGTGTTCATTTCCTGTAATTCATTATTTTTCTGTAGAAATAAATTAAAATAACGTTTCAATGCTTTCAACGTGTATTAAATGATATTTTATTTCTAATTTATTTGTTGTTAAACTGTCATAAACCATTAAACTGTCACTAATTATTTTTAGGCAACTATTAAGGACACTATTCAATTCCACATTTACATTATGCAAATATGTGATCATCTGCTTGATAGACACCTATTTGTATAACATTAATAATCTTTCTAGTAAACGTAGTTGCTTGTTAATAACTATTGTTTTGTTTTCTAGAACATTAGCTGTAAGTTCTTTAAATGCATAGTAAGTTCTTTAAATGCATTCAAATCAGCGTTGTCGCTATTGCCCTTTTTGACATGACGTCACATGAAACTGGCATTATTCCTTAATTTTTTGCAATATACGACTGTCTCTTCTAGAGAAAATGGCTATAGTAGATAGGTAACAACACATCGTACAAAAGCTAGACATTTGTAATGATTCGATCCCTAAGAATAAATGCTAAGTCTGCAATTCCTATGTCAAAATGACGTGTATAAGCGTAGATAAAGACTGAATTATTTCATTAAATATATGTATTTAATCCAATCCTGTACTAATGTACAAGACGCGCTTTATTATTTTCATTACATAAATCGTGGAAATTAAACACTTAAAATTATCGTCTATGGCGCTAGAATTATCTTTTCTCAATCGTGATATTGTATGCATTTTATAATATATGAATGATAAAATATATTCAATATCATTTATTAGTTAAATGAATAAATACTATTAAGGAAAGATACAAACAACTTATAGCAAATGTACACATTAAATATTAAAAAACTACTTTTCGTCCAGATACAATCTTAAACGGATAGTAAATATTAGCTCAAATGTAATAATAAATTTATGGTTATTTTGCCTTCGCAGAAATACATTTAGATATGGCTATATACATTCAAGCATCATTCATATGCGTATAAGATATATAAAGGTGTTCGGGCAAACTAACTTTGTTCCTATTATTTCATATGAAAATTATAACTACTGGTGATGATAGTATTATCAGTTGCTCAAATTATCATAGTCAGGAACCCTTAATAATCATCTCCAAGTTACTAAATAAGCATTTATATATCGACTGTTAGAGACACTTTCCAATGGTGTTAAGTATTTTTAAACTTTAAATTATTCACCGCGATGAAATTCAATTGAGTCCAAGCACGTTACAAGTCACATTAGTCTACAATATACCGTTGTCGATGATCCCAGGACTGAACTACCATTTTTTTTCTGAGCAAGCAACACTCGGGAAAAATATCAATCCATGTTTATTCTTTTAACAAATTTGCATAATGAATTGAATGTGAGAAAGTTATTTTCTTGATGGATGTCCAATTGTTTGACCAAAGAGTAACATAAACGTGCCTCGTCGATTGGTGCCGAAAACCTTTAATTACGTTTCATGAAAAAAAAACACGAAAAGTTTATAATGCTGTGTGTAATATAATTCCTTTATTCAATCATTAAAAAAAACAAAACAATATTCCCTTTAATATAGTTTCAAAGGGGGGCGTCTTTAAACAATTCTTTAAACTATACCTGTTCTTATTTTCTTTAGTCTCTCTCGGCAAACCATGAAATAATCCTACTTTCTCTTTAAATAAACTTCCTGCCTTCCTAGACTCTATGAGTGGTGAAGAAACGTCAATTTAGTTTTATAAACCCGAAAGTAAATCTCATTCTGTTTTTTAGTACAAAAGTGATTTATTGCAAGTGTGTATCAAACTGGGGTCATTCGGCTGGAAAATACTCTACCAAAGAACGGTCAATGGTGCTTTCCGTCTTATAT
>WYDF02197781.1:0-21589 GCA_009867245.2 Adranes taylori | reverse complement strand
AATATGAATAATATAAATAATATGAATAATATGAATAATATGAATAATATGAATAATATGAATAATATGAATAATATAAATAATATGAATAATATGAATAATATAAATAATATGAATAATATAAATAATATGAATAATATGAATAATATAAATAATATGAATAATATGAATAATATAAATAATATGAATAATATGAATAATATGAATAATAAGGGAGATACTAATAAACAACTGGAACGACTGTAAGAAATGTAAAAAGTGATAAAAATTTTGAAAAAAGTGATGAAAAAATTTTGACAAAAACTATACACACACACACACACTCTCATTCGCTATCCTCAGCCAGAAGAGAAGGTATGTTATAGTGGCCCCAAGCCAAGGTGGTTACACCATCGCGGCAACTAAACCGTTTATCATCGAACGGCGACAGGGACAATTTATTTTGATTTTGATTAATTGATCGAAAATTTAATTGGGACCAATAAAGGACAGTATAGTCCGGCAAATATCTCCTGAAATCATCGGCCGAGATGGATTTCCGTAGAACAGATTTCTTAATGCCTTTAACGCGTTTCTTCAAAGACGGTTTGGAAATCTGGCAGTACATTTTCGACCGGAGTTCAATTAATTCGTATAGATGCTTACGCCCATATTCATCCTTCATAAGTTCGGGCACTGCTTTATTCTGAAGCGAAATCTGATAAAGATTAGATGGAGGGTAATTGGAAGGGTCGAATTTTGTTAAATTTAATTTTAGGTCGTTATATAGATTATCGGTTTGAATGCGTAATGTAAGTGAATCTGTTTCCTGTATTCTGTATTCATGTAAAGATTATAATGAACTACCAACGGAACTCCCAACAAATAACTATAGAAAACTACGAAAAACTCACAAGGAAGCTAAGAAACACATTTTACATAAAAGACAAGGAGGAAAATTAAACCAATGTAATTTGTTATTTGTACAATTTTGTATAATTTAAATTAAAATCTTTCAACTAAACAATGCATTTTTACAGAAATACAGAAATAAGGAACAATTATTTGTATTTATTCTCCGTGTTGTAAAGCTTCTCTATGTTCTAATTTCATAAAAAAAATTATTTTTATCTAACCTGAAATAAGCCCGTTGTTCTAAATACACGCTTGGTAATATGTGGTCTGAGCCCGGTCCAAACCCGAATCAATTGGAGCCTACCCGGCCCGCGGATCGGGCCAAGCCTACGACCACGGATCTGAGCCCGGCCCGTGCAGGGCTCTAATGTAGTGTGCGGAATATTTAAATCTGTCTTGGCTAAGTATTTAAGCATATCTGTAATTATCAGTAATCCGCCTCGTGTAGCGATCTTGTTCTGGCCGCAGATATTTTTCTGTAAATTATGTGTTATAAATATTGTGTTTTTAATTAAAACTGTGTTAAAACTATGAAACTTCTTTTTGCAATGGAAAAGTATGATTGTTCTTGTTTATTAAAGACATGCCTGCACACCCGCAGCTTTCAGTTTGTGCATCCGGGCGCTATTTGAGTTTGAGACTACTGGACTAGACTCTATAATTTTATTTATATAAATTTTAATGACAATTCGTTTTAATGTATAAGAAATTTTGAACCACAATCGGAAATTATCTTACGTTTGGAAATTATTTTACAATCGGAAATTATCTTTATCTTTATATTATTAATACTTAGCTATAATATCGTGGGAATGTATGAAACTGTCGTAATATTGGCAATATAAAAATTTTTTTTTTCTTTCTCGTCTTCTCTTAATTGGTTTTATTCGCATTAAGTGCAAGTTTGACGAATCCAATGATGCATGCGTTCATGACTTTCCACATTCTGTGTGAAATTGATTGTCGGAACAATAGGAACTTCCTGGAATGTAGATTGTTTATTGACAATGCCACATCCGATCTATGACTTTGATTAATAATCAGTTGTAATGTTATTTAATTACATGCCTCTAGTTCTGTGGAAAGAATTAATAACATGCGACAATCTCTTTAATTTTCCGGTGCAAGAAATATTTATTTTATGCCCATTGTGATTCTACTTATTAGGATTTAATTAAATTCATAAGAATATATCTTGTTTTCACTATCTCTGTCGAGAATGTTTAATATGAAGATAATTAAAGAAAATTAAGCAATTAAGTATTAGAAAGACATTTGTTTTTTTAACAAGAATGAAGCAGAAGGGGCTCAACAATTCGAAAATTTGAAATAAAAATTAGGTTTTTGGTTTAGTAGTTTATAGCTAAAATTATAAAAATTCTTGTTAATTACACCATTAAGAATGTTGGCGTGAATCAATAAAAAAATTTTTTTTGATTCACTATTCTTACAATTCAATCGCAATGCCATTATGCACGAATATATAACGATGCCAATAAATATAAAATAAAACGAAAACTAGGCAACTCCTACATATGTCGAAAAATTATTAACATATGATAAGAGTTGATAAACTGGGAATTCCCGGCATAAATTTTCAGGGAATTTTGGTCAAATATTTAGTCGCGATACCCGGCAATTATTATTTGGGGCTCGAGAAACTTACAAATTGTAAATGGCACTAAGAACTATCCAAAATAAATATTTCTTTTTTAAATTTGAAAGAGTTGAAGTTTATGTTGTCCACAAAATCCATGATCTATAAGGATTTGGGCCGTATCTCGTATAGATTTTCGAAGTACGAACCTCTATTGAGCCGAGCCGTATACATACCACCTATACCGCATTCGTAAGAAATTTGTTTACAACAAACTTAATATGAAGAACAATCTTAATATAATCGCAATAATTATTACAAAATTGCAGACATACAATATAATACAAAATATTAAGAGATAGACTTTCCGACGAGTCATTAAATGCAATCACATATTTAAAAGCAGATTTTTTAAATAAATTTGAGAATATACATTCATATATCCGCGTAGCGGATATATATACTGGATTTATTAAATATGCGCAGCTAGTTGGAAACCTTAATTAGAATTAGATTAAAAAAAAAAGCTAAATATTTGATACTGTTGGTAACTTTAAATCTTTAAACTCTCTTTAGGGAATCGCTTGTAGAAGGAGAAATATTTTGTTTTGACACAAGTTTGGCTAGAACGGCAATAAGTTAAACTCAATTTGATGAGAGTTGAATGTCAATGTTAGTTACTAGACCTCTCTAATTGGTACATAGTTAAAACTAGGAAGTCAATGACCACAAAGTCAAGTAATATATAATTACCTATTTAACTAGAAACTCACTAAAGTAAAGGTAGAATTAAAACTGTTCAGTTTGCGACTTACTTTTCCGTTAATCATGTGAACTGGTGTGGACACACGAATGTAAAGCCTATTTTTTATGACTTTATACAATACAAAATATTTCTTAATATAATAAATTTTCCCAATCAGTTCAGAAATTATACATTAGAAGAATATTCTTTTTCTTAAAATTATTGCAATAATTATTTTCTTTTTAAATAATTATTACCAAATTGCAGACATATAATATAATACAAAATAATAAGAGATAGACTTTCCGACGAGCCATTAAATGCAATCACATATTTAAAAACAGACTTTTTAAATAAATTTGAGAATATAAATTCATATTGCCGTGTAGCGGAAATATATCCCGGATTTATTAAATATGCGCAGCTATTTGGAAACCGTAATTAGTATTAGATTAGAAAAAAAGCTAACTGTTTAATATTGTTGGTAACCTTAAATCTTTAAACTCTCTTTAGAAAATCGCATGTAGAAGGAGAAATATTTTTGTTTTGACACGAGTTTAGCTAGAACGGCAATAAGTTAAATTCCATTCGAGGAGAGTTGAATATCAATGTTAGTTACAAGGATTGTCTACTTGGTATATAGTTGAAACTAGGAAGTCAATATATAATTAGCTATTTAACTTGAAACTCGCTCAATTTAAATTAGAATTAAAACAGTTCAGTTTGTGACTTTTTCGACTTACTTTCCTGTTAATCATGTCAACTGGTATCGACACACGAATGTAAGGCCTATTTTTTATGACTTTATGCGATACAAAATATTTCATACTATTATAAATTTTTCCAATCAGTTCAGTAATTTTGCTTTAGAGGAATATCCTTTTCGTTAAAATAATTGCAATAATTATTTTCCTTTTCAAGAATTATTATCAAATTGCAGACATTCAATATAATACAAAATAATAAGAGATACAATTTCCGACTAGTCATTAAATGCAATCACAAACTTAAAAGCAGATTTTTTAAATACATTAGAGAATATAAATTCATATTGCCGCGTAGCGGAAATATATACCGGATTTATTAAATATGCGCAGCTAGTTGAAACCCGTAATTAGTATTAGGTTAGAAAAAAAAGCTAAATGTTTGATACTGTTGGTAACCTTAAATCTTTCTCTGTAGCGAATCGCTTGTAGAGGGAGAAATATTTTTGTTTTGACACGAGTTTGACTAGAACGGCAATAAGTTAAATTCAATTTGAGGAGAGTTGAATGTCAATGTTAGTTATGAGGAATGTCAATATTAGTCTCAGCTAAGAGGAGTCTCTCACCTACAACATGGTGAAGATGGTATTAGCAATAAAATACCGCAACTTCAAATATTCTTATAAGACCACGATGTAATGGCAATTTAAATCACTGAAACACATTTAGAATCAAATAAGAATTTCCATATTCCAGGCTATACTACAATACGAAATGTCAGATTGGGTTGCTATTCTAAGCCGAAAATCAGTATGTATACAAGAAATAGATATCAAGGTCGCAGATATGGAAGCTGCCGCTTTAAATACTAAGATCCTAGGTGATGTGCTTACGCTAGTAGCATGCTACATTTCACCAAACACCAATAGAACCATACTTTGAAGATTTTTTTTAGACATGGTACTTGCATTTTAGGAGGAGATTTAAATGCCAAGCACATCTCATGGAACTGAAGAAACAACAACAATTCAGGGAAAGGACTGTTAGTAATAGGACTGAATTAGGACTGAAGTAATAGATATATTCATGACTCACAACACCCAAAAACAACTACAGATTAAAAACAATATTCGAACTCCAATCCGACCATCTTCCAGTTCTGGCAGAAGTTGGTAGATGCTTTGCACCCAAAACGCCAAGAACAAAAATCAACTTTTCGAAATATACATTTAATATGAAGGATTTTATACAAGCACGCCGGCAGGAACTCAAATGAAGAAATAGACACCGCAGTGCAAAACGCTGCTACGAATGAACAGCAGGGAAAACATGATCAAACGTCTTTTTAAACAACCAGATTGCAAGGTCGTAAAGCTATCTGAAGTCATATAAACTCAGCCAAATCCACACAAGCATGGGAAGCCAAAACAAGTCTTCCGGAAGGATAACACTCATTCGTAAAGTCCTATTAACTCTCCGAATCAAGTAAGAACCCATTTATAAGTCAGAAGGCTTTAAAATTGGAAAAAGGAAAGGATTTAACAAAAACCTTGAAAATATATCTTTTGCTCCACCACGATTGGGTCTTTATTTTTCTTCAATTTGGAACAAGTACTTTTTTTCTAATAATTAACGGCGTAAGACGGCCGACACCTATTACATAATAAATATATCAATAAAACTTTTTGAGAACAAATTATATATGGTGAAATTTGAATTGGAGTAATATATAACTTCGTAATAATAATTATATAATTCATCTTTTGTAAGCCATAAATTTGTAGTTCTGATGAAGGGGTAATTGTTGCCTCGCAACATGTCAACAACAAAGCTTTTTATCTGAAAGAATATTTAGTTATTCAATTATATGAAGTATTTGGAGCACTTTAGACTTTTATTCATCACAACTTATATAGTTATACAGGGTGTACACTTTCTAATTGAGACGGTATTGAGATATCCTAAAGTAGAAGAGATGGAGAAACATTTAAATGGAGAAAACTGTTGATAATTAAAAAACAAACAAACAACAAACATCAGACTTCAAATTTTCAGAGCCGTATTAGAAATATTTACAAAAACCGAAATTCTGCAATTTTCTAAAATTTATTCTAGCATGGTTATTTTTAATAACATTAAAAAAATTTAAAGTAGTTTTTTTTTACATAAGTAACGTCCTTAAGTTTACCGTAAACACTTATGTCATACAACGTTTCGTAACTGCGAAGACACCATCAACTTTATTTTTTAAATACCGACCTGGATTTTTTTTCGTCAGATCGTTTCAAAATTGTATTTTAAATACGATCCTGTATGATTAAAAATAATTTGTTACAGTTTTTGTTGATTTCAACATGGTTCTTATTTTAAAAACCGGTCCTGTTGCGATTCGTTGCACTTACGATATATTTAGTTTAGCAGGATATTAATGAAATGCAAAATATTTAAGTACTTAATTTTTAGGAAACTAGCACTTGATAAAAAAATGTAATAACGTTCTCTGACATTTTGATTTACAAAGATCAACCCTAGGACAGGTAAAAGAATAATGTGTTTAAATTAACTTTAAATTTTTTATCAAGCACTAAGTTCCCAAAAACTAGGTAGATTATTTTGATTAACAGTTTGTGGTTTTTTAGTCTGCTAAACAAAATATATCGTTACTGGAACTAACCGAAGCAGGTCCAGCTTTAAAAATAAGAACTACGTTGAAATCAACAAAACATATTACAAATGATTTTAATCATGCAGGGTTGTATTTAGAACACAATTTCAAAATGATTCAATAACAAATGAACTAGGACCGTATTTTAAAAAAATATGTTGCTGGTGTGTACGCAGTTACGATACGCTGTATTGCATAACTGTTCACGGCAAATTTAAGTAACTTATGAAACAAAAAGCTCTTTAATATTATCGAAAATAGCAATGCTAGAGTAAATTTTAGAAAATTCCAAAATTTTGTTTATTGTAAATATTTTACATACGGCTCTGAAAATTTAAATGCTGATGTTTGTCATTTGTTAGTTTTTTAATTATCTACATTTTACCCTATTTGATCGTTTTTTAATTAGAAAGTGTACACCCTGTATATACTACATCAAAAATTATAGCAATTTCTTTAATTTCCAAATAAAGTAGCAACATAAATGGAAGTTTACGTTTAATATGTATATTATATATTTCCTCATCAACATTAAATGCAAGCAAAGAAATTGATTTTAATTAATGTGTGAACTGTGTCGATATTTTATTTAAATGGTCTATGTTACCATTCACCTATATACTTATTTGGTAAGAAACGATAAACTTTTGCAATTAACTGCAATCGCATAAAATTTTATGAATTGTATAGATTATTTAAGCGGTTTCCCATGAAACCCCAGAAGCTAACTCTTGCTAAATTGTTTCTCTCATAACATATAAAAGGTAACAAATCATTTTTATTTAATTTACCATTGCCGTTATGCGTAGCGTTATTATAATTACCAGAGACGGATTTAGATGTAGAAAGACTCTTGCGTTGACTATCTGATATGTGCATAACTTATTTAATTATTAACACCAAGGGCTGGGTGCGGAAAGATGCTGCATAGCACCTGCTCTACTGCAACAAAACGGCTTCCTGTAGTTTCCCTGATCGTTTAGTCAGAGTAGTCCAATATATCTGTGTTTTGTACCAGTTTCAATATGTCCTGCTGAAAACGGTTTCTACCAAAATAGAGTCAAGTTTCATTGCTTTGTCTGTATGCCAATGCTTCACGCTAACATGAAATATGTTGCGCTGTCTCGCTTTCCTCCAGACAGATCCTACAGTCTAATTCAGTAGTGTGTAGGCCAATTTTCTTCGTATGTTTCCTAAGTCCCTCCTTGTTGTCTTTAAATTTTTATTGTAATCCGTGAGACTTTTCCGATAGCTCTTCCAGCCGATAAAGCTTTTCCGAACTTATACCCTCAGTCTTGTTAATTCATTATTCCACCAGAGAGTTTTCCTGTTGGTTACCCTAACGGTGAGGCGGCAGTTTTCGTTGTAGGATGACAAAATTGTCTCCTCCAGTTGCTTGGTGGTTTGGCGGTCAGTTCTAATTCAGTTTTATTGACCTTGTGATAATATACTAGTACTCTGTTCTAAAAATAGAGCATTAAAAACACTCTAATTCTTCCATTTTCTGCAAAAATTTGTTAGTTTTAGTCTACAATCATACTTCATATTAATATCTAATTACGAGTGACTGAAGCCATCAGTGATGCCACTGTAACTTTCCAAAATAGTTTTGTTGTCATTTTTGCATGATCGATAAATCTTTTTGTGGAGGATGGAAAAAGATATAAATCTCATATAAAGACGAAGAAGTTAACAGCAGCAAGGCAAGAATTAAGGGCGAGGTTGTATTGTTTATAGATGCAAATTAATTTCTGGGCATTATTTTGGAGCAACAGTATATATTATGCAATAGCATTTTGCCATTTCAGTAAATTTATACAAACAGGAACTGACATATTGACGGATATAACTTAAATCCTTTTGACAATTAGAAATGTATATGTCGCTTCGATGTGGAAGCCCACACTTTGAACAATTAAAATTTTGATATTTCACAAGCTTTATTTAAAACAACAAATCTTATGAAGTGTTACGCCACTGATTATAAGATGACTCAGAACGGAGTGTTGTCAAAAAATTTATAAAAGGTAGAGGCACAACTGTTAATTTAGTAATCAAAAATTAATTGATGAATCAAGAGTAGTGTACCGCAAAAAAATTGTACATGATGTTTTTATCTTTCATCATATATGAAAGATAAAAACATCTTGTATTTTTATCATATACTAGCGGACCCGGTAAACGTTGTTTTGCCCTCCCATATTTGCTAACGGCGCGAACAGGACTGCTGTCCGCACTACCGTAGCCTGTGGCCGCGTCTTTGCTTTGCCGCGACCAGCGACATGGTATAGTTGCCGCGACTTTGCCTCGGCCAGCGACATGGTCTAGTTGCCACGGCTTTGCCTCGGCCAGCGGTATTGTTTCATTACCACGGCTCTGCCGTGGCCAACTATATGGTTTCCTGGCCAACTAAACCCGGCCACGCTTCTCTGTGGCTCAATTTGGCATGTAATGAACCTGACTCTCATATCAAATGGCCGTGGCTTTGTCCCGGCCAGCGACATGGCCTAATTGCCGCGAGCGGCGATATCCCTAACTAAATTTCAAGAATATGTGTTCCCGTGTCCCCACGTTGCAAATGTGTTGTGATATTGCCTAACTTAAACCACTAAATAATGTGTTAAAAATATTTCCTATCTATCCGTAAGGAAACATTCCGGAGCCTGTATCTTTGCTCCAGTATAAAATTTAAAAAAAAAAAAATTTCACATAAACCTTCCCGGGTGTGTACTCAACAAATTCCTAAAGTTTCATGTCGATCGATGGATGGTGTAGTCAGGCATAAAGAACATACATACAGCCATACAAACATGCATTGATTTATATATAAATAGATGAAAGATATGGGATTCATGTTTTGAGATTATTTTTTATTTTACCTTAGTACATCTCTTGTATTGAAATCAATGCAATCCGTTAATACGTAATTCAAGGAGGGGGGCATAAGGAACAATTTTTCATATAAAAAGTTTTTTGTAAAAAAATTTTTTCTTGCTCAAAAAATGGGTCGATTTTTCGGTGTCTGTTTGTACGTACATGTGAACGGATGTATGTTCAAAAATTTCTCCTTCTCTATGGGACCGATCTAGATGAAATTTAGTAGACAGTTGTAGATTATGAATCCGCAAAGCAGTTTTTTTTTTTCATTTTTTTTATTCTCAAAGTATGAATTCTACATCTTTCATATACATATACGTATTACGTACGTATGTGGCATATGAAAGATAAAATGTAATAAACTTTTCTCGCGACTTTTTTGTGACCTTGCAAAATCGCATTCTTCAAAATTAATGATACCTTATTTATTTTCTCAACACAAGTTTTATTGGTCCTTGTAAAATCGCATTCTAAACACTGAATAATCCCTGTGTTTACTTTTTTATCAATTTTTATTTGATCTTATAAAATCGCATTCTGAACATCTAATAAACTGACAATAATTATTTTGGGGCAAACAGTATATATTATGCAATATCATTTTCCTATTCTAGTAAATTTAGAATAGGAAAATACTGATTTTTTGAAGTATATAGCTTTAAGCCTTTTGAAAATTAAAAACTTGTATGTCGCTTCAATGTTGCACCCCACATTTTCAACAATTAAAATTTAGATATTTCACAAACTTTATTTAAAAAACAAATCTTAAAAAGCTGTTAGACCCATTCAGTGATATCTGTCGGGGAACATATATCACTTTATCAGAACTAAATTTAGTGAAACTGAAATTGAAAGTGAAAAGGGGGAATTGATAAGCATTTTATAGAAATACATTTTTTAATAAATGGAATTTTTTCAAACACAAAAATTTTAATTGTAAATTCATTTAATAAATTTCTTTAGAATTTTATCAATACATTACTAGTGCATACGCATTTATAATCTTGACACAGGATGACTTTATATTAATTTTATTTATCTTGTTAGACATTTTATTACTTATATTAGTAATAATTTCTATAGGACTGCAAGATAAATAATTGATAAGTCCAATTAGCAGAAATCCAGTTTCTATGTTTTAGCTTTTCTTCACCAAGTTTGTGTTTATTGCTTATTTATTAACGCGGTGTGTGGGAATTTTATACGCAATGAAACGAAACTTAGGATAGATCGAAATAGAGACTAGAGAATCATTATCAATGAGTGATTGGATGCAATATGGCGACGATAGAATAGCATAATTTATGCAAACTTTGTGGGCTAGTAGGACAAAAAGAAGATAGAAGTATACCACACAAGGAGCATGCAGCATCTTCGACTTGGCTGAATCATTTAAATACATATATCAACATAAAAATTAACTCGAAACATGTGTATGTTTTTAAATAATATAGTTTAAATATCTGTTCTTTCGTCTTAATGCATAAATTTTTGAAAACATTCTAGAGTAAAAAGACCACCTTACTTTATTTTTACACTAGATACCCAACGTTTCAAGACAATACAAAATGTCCACAAATCATTAACCAGAAACATGTAGTACAGAAATGGGGGAGAGGGTATGGGACAGGGGAAGCGGGGATGGTCGATAAATGAATGAAGAAACGACAGAATTTATTAATTTTGCAGAAAGCGAATTTGTAAGATCACATAAAAGTGTGTGAGCAATTTGTATTCGGTCTTGTAAAATCGCATACAGAACATTTAATCCTTTACTTTTTTAATAATCATAAAATCACATTCTGAAAATTTGATAATATTTTACTTTTTCTCGCAAATTTTATGTGACGTACAAAAACGCATTCTGCAGAATTTATGATCCTTTATTTATTTCCTCAACACAAGTTTTATTCGCTCTTGCAAAATTGCGTTCTAAAAACTGAATAATCTTGTTTAGAGTGTGATTTTACAAGAACAAGTAAAAGTTGTGTTGAGAAAATAAATAAGGGATCATTAATTTTGCAGAATGTCAATTTGTAAGGTCACATAAAAGTTGTGAGCAATTTGTATTCGGTCTTCTCAAATCGCATGTGGAACATTTAATCCATTACTTTACTTTAATCCTTTAGTTTACATTTTTAATAACCATAAAATCACATTATGAAAATATAATTACTCTTTACTTTTTTCTCGCAATTTTTATGTGACCTTACAAAATCGCATTCTGCAAAATGAATTATCCTTTATTTATTTTCTCAACATAAGGTTTATTAGCTCTTGTAAAATCGCTTTCTATACACTGAATAATCCTGTATTTACTTTTCTATCAATTTTTATTTGATTTTATAAAATCACATGCTGAACAGCTAATTAACTTACAAGCTTTTCAAAGAAGTCGGAATGTCAGAAAAAAAATTGGGATTGTAAGAGGAAAGTACGAAAGGCCAAAAGTAAGAGCATAAATGTAAATACAGATTGATCAATGTATAGAGTGTGATTTTGCAACAGCAAAATAAAAGTAAGAAAAAAAATGAGACACCATTAATTTTCCAAAATGCTAATTTGTAAGGTCACATAAAAGTTGTGAGCAATTTGTATTTGAACTTATAAAATCGCACGCGAAACATTTAATCCTGTACTCTATTTTTAATCCTTTACTTTACTTTTTTAATAACTATAAAATCACTTTCTGAAAATTTAATAACCCTTTACTTTTTCTAGCAACTTTTATGTGACCTTACAAAATCGCATTCTGCAAAATTAATTATCCTTTATTTATTTTCTCAGCATAAGCTTTATTCGCTCTTGTAAAATCGCTTTCTATACACTGAATAATCCTGTATTTACTTTTCTATCAATTTTGATTTGATTTTATAAAATCACATGCTGAACAGCTAATTAACTTACAACCTTTTGAACGAAGTCGGAATGTCTGAAAGAATAATTGGGATTGTAAGAGGCATATACAAACGAACACAAGTAAGAGCAAGAATGGGGAATTGTGTGTGTGAATGGTTTGAAGTAAGAAAGGAAGTAAGACAGGTATGTGCAATGAGCGAGAGTTTATTTAATATTTACATATCAGATTTGGAATATGTGTTAAAAAAAGAACAGTGTGGAGGTGGTGCTTGGGAAAGAGAAGGGGTGGTCATTGAGATTTGCTGGTGATTTTTGTGTATGACGAAAACGAGAGAAGACAGGAAATAAATGATTGGAAGGATGAATAAGTATGTGAAGAAAAGAAGTTTGCATGTGAATGTGGAAGGAATTTAAGTTAAGGGGTATAAGAATGGAAGAGGGAGGAATAGTAAAATAGACAAGTTGTAAAAGACTGGGATAGCAAATGCAGAGTGGGTATGGGGAAGGACAAAAGGGAAAGAGAGGAGTGGTGTAGGATGAGTGGAAATGGTACGGACGAGAATAAGGACAATATAAAGGAACAAGAAATATTACAGGCAATAAGGACATTGAACGCAGGAAGTGCGGCAGGCCCTGATGGAATTCTAAATTAATAGTACGGAAAGGAGTATATAGGTTATTTGGAACAATAATGAATAAAAGGATTGTAAGACACTTGAGTGAGAACATGTTGGTCAAAAAAATTATAAGGGTAAAGGCTTTATAAGGGTACAACTTATAATAAAAATTATCTGTTGAATCAAGTATAATTCCTGAACCATACAGGAATTATACTTGATGTTTCTGGATTTATAACCAGCATTTCACAGGATAGTGAGAAAGAAGTATGGATGAGAATGAAAGAAGTCAATGTCAAAAAGAATCATTGGGACTGTGAAAGGAATCTACGAGAAGGGACAAAAGTAAGAGCATAAACGTAAATACAAAATCATTCAATGTTTAGGGTGTGATTTTACAAGAGCAAGTAAAAGTTGTATTGAGAAAATAAATAAGTGATCATTAATTTTGTAAATTGCGATTTTGCAAGGTCACATAAAAGTTGTGAGCAATTTGTATTCGATCTTGTAAAATCGAATGCGGAACATTGAAACCTTTACTTTACTTTTTTGTAACTATAAAATCACATTCTGAAAATTTAATAACCTTTATTTTTTTCTCACAACGTTTATGTAACATTACAAAATCGCATTTTGCAAAATTAATGATTCTTTATTTATTTTCTCAGCACAAGTTTTATTCGTTCTTGTAAAAGCGCGTTATAAGCACTGAACATTCCTATATTTAATATTTTACGTGTGTGAATGCTTTGAACTAAGGAAGCGAGTAAAACAAGGATGTCAAATGAGCGAGAGTTTGTTTAATATTTACATATTAGATTTGGAAAATGTGTTGGGAAATGGACAGTGTAGAAGGAAAGATAAGGGGTGATCATTGCCATTAATTTTAAATTGAAGAATCAACCAAATACAGTATTTTTGCACAACAATCTCAAAATTTAATTTTGTTTGATATATGTGAAATAGGACATTTTCCATCCTCTATTTCCTACTTTATCCTGAGCTGAAGTGTTTCCAAACAAAATGACATAATTTAATATTTAGTAAAGAAAATATTTACTTTGTTTTCACATAATATTTTTTATGGACCATTTTTATTTCATAGTCTGTAGAGCTATAGATTTAATGTCTTTAGGCGTTTTATATTGGTGCATCATTGATTTTTATGAGATTCAAGTTATGCCACCATTTGTTTATCTAACAAATTGCATCTTCATATTCCTAACTGAATAAAACAGTCTTAATAGCAACATTACTTTCTATACATGTGTAAATATGAAAAGTGGTTGGCATTGAAAATTCTTAAAAGAATAGTAATATTTAATATTTATAATAAATAATATTATCGGAGTAGAATTCAGTCACTTGGTTTATTTCAAGGGGATGATAATTACATTATAAGGTGCTAGTAACAAAATCTGCCGCTTTATATGTTGCCAGAATGTTCCCTATTTCCTTCTCAGTAATCAGTCTTAATTTTCCACCATTAAGCTTTCACCGCACTTCAGTTAATTTCAGTCAGTTTTTCACTAATTTCATTTTCAGTAGATTTTTAATGATATAAATGTTTTAATTCTGAAAAGGGACCCCATATAAGTATTCCATCAACGCTAGAATAGTAACTACACATTAAATAATAACTGAAATTAAAATAACAGCTTAAAATGCATCATTTATATAATTTTCAACAATCTTCATAGTTATTTAGTAATTTGTGTAAATATACTTGCATATTTATAAGAGATGCAAAGAAAGTTGTGAAACAAGATGTAAGTATGAATACCTGACAAAATAATTGCATGTTTAAGGAAACTGGTAATAAGCTTTAATAAATAATAATCTATATTAGACCAGATGAGTTAGTGATAGTTTAACAATCTTTTACTAGATGGTACAAATTGTTTACATTCATAATAATTGTTTAAAATACTTACTGGAAATATGTATTTTTATATTTATCTTGAATATAGCAAATTTTTCTCATAAGATTTTTCTCTTTTAACAATTTTTATTTGATCTTATGATATCGCATTCTTAACATCTTATAAACTCTTACTATCTTTTCAAATGGCTATTTTGTATTGGAGGAACCTTTCTGCAAAAAATAGGCATTTCAAAAGATTGTAAGTTTATTATTAGATGTTTAGAATGCGATTTTATAAAATCAGATAAAAACTTATACAAAAGTAAAATTTTATTTTTTCACATTGAATAATCCTGTATTTAATACAGGATTATTCTTTCTTTAGTACGTGGTTTTACAAGAGCAAATAAAAGTTGTGTTGAGAAAATAAATAAAGGAACATAAATTTTGAAGAATGAGATTTTGTAAGTTCGGAGGAAAAAGTAAAAGATTATTAAATTTTCAGAAATCGCATTCTGAAAATTTAATTCCTTCACTTTTCCTCAGAATGTTTATTCTGCAAAATTTATGTCCCTTTTTTTATTTTCTCAATATAACTTTTATTTGCTCTTGTAAAATCACCTTCTAAACAAAGAGTGATCCTGAGTTAAAAATAGGATTATTCAATGCCAAAAAGTAAATTTTACTTTTATATAAGTTTTTATCCTATTTTATAAAATCACATTCTGAACATCTAAAAACTTATAATCTATTGAAATGTCCATTTTTCTTTGGAGTTCATCAAAAAAAAATGACCTATTCTAAATATTGTAACAATTTATTAGATATTTAGAATGCGATTTTATATTATTAAATAAAAATTGTGAAAAAGTGTCCAGAGCGCAATTTTATAAACTTAAATAAAATTGTTGAAAAAGTAAGTACAGGATTATTCAGTGTTTAGAACGTTATTTTACGAGAGCAAATAAAGATTGTGTTAAGGAAAAATTTACAAAATCGTATTTTAAAAACTTTATTTTGAATAGTCCTGTATTTAATACAGGATTATTCTATGTAAAAAACTAAATTTATCCTTTGTATCAATTTCTATTTGATCTTATAAAATCGCGTTCTCAACATCTAATAAGCTTACAATCTGTTGAAATGCCTATTTTCGTTGGAGAAAATAGTTCCTCCAAAACAAAATAGCCATTTTAAAAGATTGTACGAGTTTATTAGATGTTCAGAATGTGGTTTTATACGATCAAATAGAAATTGTTAAAAAAGTGTTTATATGCAATTTTATAAGATTAGATAAAAGTGTTGAAAAATTAAATATAGGATTATTCAATGTTTAGAACGTGATTTTCAAGAGCAAATAAAGTTTGTGTTGAGGAAAAAATTAGGGATCATTAATTTTGCAGAATGCGATTTTGTAAGATCATATAAAAGGTAGTAGAAAAAAAGTAAAGTAATAATAAATAAATAAATAAAACCCATATTGGCATATTAATATGAATGTACAAAAGTAACAATCATCACTAAATACACAAAAATATTTATAAATTCAATAAAAATTACCAAAAAGATGCCCCTTTGCTGCGTATAATAAGTGGAAGTTTGCCTCTATTCTTCTACCATTGTCTTCCTATTCCCTTTATTTGCCTAGAAAAAAAGGAAAGTATTATTAAACTTTCAGAATGCGACTTTATGGTAATTCAATGTTGCGATTTTAAAAGACCGAATGCAAATTGTTGTGAGTGGAAATAAAGGATCAGTAAATATTTAAAGCGCGGCTTTAGAAGGATATATTTAAATGCTATGCGATACGTGGAATACAATTTGTTTAATATTATTTTTAATTTGAAATAAAAAATTATAACTAAAACAATTTAAAATTTAGGATTTTATAGGCATTCAATTTTAATTAATTATGCAGCCTTCCTTAGGATATTCATAAATCTGCATCAAAAGATAATTAACAGGTTTCAACGATATTTGAAAATTATGAATCAACATGAAAGTAGAAAGATATAATAATAGTAGCTTTCGTTCAATATTTGTTAATCGAGTAAGCGTTTGATGATTATAAAATGGTTGTAAATTAATAATTATTAGCCGTATACTGATTGTTGTTTATTTTTACCTTGACCATGTAAGGAACAGATTAATATAAATCAAAACACCTTCAATTTTGTATTGAATCGTATTCCGCCTCGAGCTGATTTCACAACATGCATTTTTATGGTTTAAGATTGCACCTAAATATTGTTTTTGAAGAGATGGATATTCTTGGACTTAATTTTACTTTTAAATTATAACTATAAATGTATATTTCTCAAAACATAATTACTGGCAAAGACAATTTAATTTTGACTCTATTAAATTTAATAAACCCGCTTTAGAAGAGACAATTTTTCTAGTCAAATTGTGCCTAGAATAGACAATTATTCGAGTAAAAGTAATTTAAATTATGGCGGGGAGAAATTGTATTTTCATCCAAACCTTTGATTAAAACGGATACTATGGATATTTGGATTTATGGAGAATTGGTTACGATTGAAATTTGAAGGATTTGTTAACAGATGAGGTTTATGATTTCGATATTTGCAATTTTACTCATGGCGCTGGTATTTTTAGAGTGGATTGATGATCTGGTACTTTGCCTTTATCGGCGTGCGCTTCAGTTCTGCATGTGACACCTAACAGTTTTTAATTGTTCTACTTTGTATTTAGTTGTTCCAAGGACCATGCACGTTTCTATGCCTTTCGTCCGATGCTGTTTATAGGTTATTCTGTAATGAGCCTAGTGATGTCCTGAAGTTGTGAATACAGTAGTGTTTTCTTTTTACAGCACAGTTGATTTTGATTTTAACTGTAGCCAATTTCCAGGGTGCAACATCATTGTGGCCAGCTTCTCTTCAACCAATTTTCATCTTAACCCTATAACGTCTCAATTCTTGTTATGAGACTTTTTTGTTTTTATTTTTATTTTCAAAGTCATCAATTTCTGAAAACCAAAATATAAGTAAAATATGGTATATAATAAAAGCAAATTTAAAAAATGTTACATCAGCTCTGTGTTTAAAGCAACTAAATATTCATATTCCTTCGTGGGTTCATAATACAAAAACAAAGTATTCACTATCATTTGTGGTTCATTTTGCTTTTCGTTTTAATATAGAAAACAAACTAATACCGTATTTTATTTATAAAATATGTTACAGAATGTACTTATTTCAAAATTGTGAGCACATACAAGTTGTGAGCAATTTGTATTCGGTCTTGTAAAATCGCATGCAGGACATGCTATAATCATGCGGAACATGTTAAACTCGCATTCTGAAAATTTAATAATCTTTTACTTTTTTCAGAACTTGTATGTGACCATACAAAATTGCATTCTGCAAAATTAATAATTCTTTGTTTATTTTGTTTATTTTCTAAACACAACTTTTATTTGCTATAGTAAAATCATGTTCTAAACATTAAATAATTTTGTATTTGCTTATATACGAATTTTATTAGATCTTATAAAATCGCATTCCGAGAATATAATAACCTTACGAAAAAACGAAAATATAATAAAGTTTAATCGATATTCAGAATACGATTTAATATGATCAAATAAAAATTGTTCAGAAAGCGATTTTATAATATAAAACGTATTCAATATTTAGACTGTGATGTGACAAGAGCAAATAAATGTTGTGTTGAGGAAAAGAATAAAGCATTATTAATTTTGTTGAATGCGATTTTGAAAGGTCACATAAAGGTTGTGAGCAATTTGTATTTGGTCCTGTAAAATAGCATACGGAACATGGTATAATCATAAAATCAAAATTGCACTACAAAATTGCATTCTACCAAAATTTGTATCTTTAGTATCAATTTATATTTGATTTCATAAAATCGCGTTCTGAACATTTAATAAATTTCCAATCTATTGAAATGCCTATTTATTTTGAAAAAGATAGTTGCTTCAATACAAAATAGCTATTTCACAGGATTGTAAGAGATTATTATATGTTTACAATGCGATTTCATAAGATCAAATAAAAATGGTTAAATAGTGTTCAGAATGCGATTTTATAACATCAAATAGAATCGTTAGCTGGATTATTCAATGTTTAGAACTTGATTTTACAAAAGCAAATGAAAGTTGTGTTAAGATAATAAATAAAGAAGAATGCGAATGCGATTGTGTGAGGTCACATAAAAGTTGTAAGAAAAAATTAAAAGATTATTAAATGTTCAGAATGCGACTTATGGTTATTAATTGTTGCGATTTTACAAGACCGAATACAAATTGTTGTGAATAGAAATAAAAGATCAGTAAATGTTTTTGGTGTGAGGACCATTTTTCTTTTTGATAGCAAACTGAACATCAGTGGAGCTAGTCTCCCTGCCTTTTTTGTGGAGAAGGTCTGCCTCTTTTTGTAAATTTATTAGTTTTTCGTTCAAGAAGAAGGGCTTCAGTAATGTGTATTTTGAACTCTTATAAGACTTTGTATACTTTTTTTAGGTACCTCAAAGCTCTTGCTGGCTCTACAATAAAATATAAAACATTTATAAAATGAAAAAATTCGATCGAATGTGAATTCTATAAATTGCAATTAGCAAGTCTATCTAATCAACACCTCCCATAAACTGATCGTGTTTTCACAATAGCAGAGCAATGGATTATGATGGTTTGTTTTTTTTTTGTTGTATTGTTTGCTGTTGGCCCCATCGGTTCTGCTAATGCAAAAATTATGTAACCCTTTTCTCTTTTCATCAAGTCTTTGTCCTTAATTAGTGGGATTTCAGGCAAACGATTGATTCTAACGATTCCCAAGCTAAATTTTGTTTTTTTTTTGTAAAAGTGGTCATCAAGTGACGTAAACCAGTTATCATAGTATAATAAATGATTCAGTCACACAGGAATTGTTTAGACCAATTTCAGTACTACATTTGAACTACCTCGCAAGTCAAGTTCTTCTGATACCGGTTCAATTTTCTCTTAATATATGAAAAATCATATATGATGCCCTTGTCATCACTAAGCACAAACAGTTTGTATTCTCATTTTTGTGGCTTGCTTTGAATATAGTGTTTTCGATTTATCTTTGAATGGAACTATTCTTTTAAATAATTGTAAATGAAGTTTTCTTCGATGGCGCTACATCCATTGGGAACATGGGCCTTGTCTACTACAGATTTTCGTCAAACATCTTCCCGGGTAGCCAACTGTCACCAGTTTCGGGATCCTACCATGTGAAGGTGCTCGTCTAGTTCATCCATCCTTCTAAGTTTAGGATCATCTTCCTACAGGTCTTGAGGCAAGAACTGTTTTTGGCATTCGCTGATCTGGACGTAACCAAGCCAACGTACTCTCCTTGTCTTGATATGTGACATAATCGATGGAGCATTATAGAGGTCTTCCAATTCTTTATTAGTTCTTATTCGCCACTCATTTTTCTCGTGCATAGAACCAAAAATCTCTCGAAAAACTTTCCTCTCTAGGCGCACAGTATGTTATATCTTCTAGGCTTTTTTTCTGAAAGTCCAAGTTTCTGAGCCATACAGGACCACTGATTTGATAATGGTCGTACACGCCAAAAGTTTTCATTTTTGAGAGACAAGTGAAGACTTAAATAGCTTCTGGAAGTTAAAGAACCACCGGTTCCCTCCAGTTATTCTTGCTTTGATTTCGTCGGGTACTTCGTTGTAGTGTATTAGGTTTGAATTGGGGAGGCAATGTTAATGAATAGTACATATTTATTTACGATTTTAATTTTTAAATGAATGTAGTCTAATGTATAAGAAAATTAAATAATAAATTGGCAGAAATTGATCAAAATAAAATAAGAAATATAATTAATCTATCCAAGTAATTTGATTTTGAAGTAAAGAGGAAGATGTCATCCAGAGACATGTAAAATTCATTCGCTTTTCTCAAGAAATTCTACATGGTTCAACATGCCTCTTCACTAATTTATATGCATTGTTTAATATGTTTACATCATCTTAGCATATCAATACATGCACTGCTATAACCAGTATTAAGTTAACGCTGAAATAAATTTATTGTAGGACTGACAGTTCAGTTAGTATTCACCAGTAATGGTAGGTAACTACATATTAAAATAAACTACACGTTTTCTCCTTTTTACATATAGATAAATCTTATTTGAACTAGATCTCAGATAAATCTGTTAACAACTTCATTGTTTTCTGATTTTGGTTCTAGAATTCCTGTCAATATGAAAATAAGATATTTATTTTAATTTAAAATGAATATAGAAACAATGTTTTAATGAGCAATCATTATTATACAGTATGACTCAAAATTTGATTTATCTTTACTCGAATACTCTTTTTTACTCTAAGAGTATTATTTATCAAATATCTATGTATAAAAATTTTCATGGCGATCGATTGAACGGTGAAGAAGTTGACATGATGCATAGCCATCCAGTGGCAAGTTACTACAAACTGGATAGCATAAAAATATTCTTTGTACTCAAGTACCTATCTACGTAAATATTCATGGTGATTGGTTGAACGGTGTAGAAGTTGATGTGCTGCAGCGCCATCTAGTACCGAATTACTACAAAATAGATACTAAATATATTGTTCGTACTCAAATACCTATGTATATAAATTTTCATGCTGATCGATTGAACGGTGTAGAAGTTAATATACTGCAACGACATCTAGTGGCGAGTAACAACAATTTGGATAGCATAAAAACCTTTACCCTGAAAAAATAAATATATGTGGCAAATTACAAATTTAATGATGAT
>WYDF02197671.1:0-21592 GCA_009867245.2 Adranes taylori | reverse complement strand
ATATATAGTGAACGATAGTACCCCTTTCACTGTTATCTCCTCTTCCAACCTTCTATTTATAATCCATGCATACAATCTGTATAATCCATCCATAATTATAATCCCTCTATAACTCTCCACACTGTTCCGTTCACCTCTTTTATACACCGGTACAATCTCACCTTTCTTCCATTGTAGGCACACACGCTTCCCCATCCATATCGTATTTAACCCTCTTACCAATGCTTTTACCCCATTTTCGTTCAAACATCCCCAGACTTCCACAGGTATATTGTCTGACCCAGCGGCACCTTCTTTCTTCATCTGTCTATCTCACATTTCATCTCCTCCATGCTTATTTCTACTATTTCACTTCCATCCTCATATCTCCGAAAATCTCTTTCACTTTCCTTTCCAAGTTCTTCTTCATTCCCTTTTCCAGACAATTCTCTCCTACATTTCTTCTCCCAGTCATTCAATATTAACCCACATCCTGTAACCCCCATAAGCCACAATGGGTTATGGGGGAGTGGGTTTTCCCCCATAACCCACTCCTCATATATCTCCACACCTCGCTTTCATACTTCAAATTCCGTATAATTTCTTCGTCTCCTTCCATCTTTATTATCTGTTTATCCTCTTCTGTCCAATTTCTTTTTGCCTTATCGTACTCTTCCAATGTCTCTTCTCCTTACCTGGCCTTTCTTAATATCTCACTCACTTCCCTTTTTTCCCATTCGTAGTCCACTTCCTATCATTCTCCCTTCTCCTTCCATCTTGTATTATCTCTTACCCTTCCATATAACTTCTTCTCTACCTCCTTTACAACACCTATATTTCTCACCTCCTTCCATTTCACTTCACTCGATCGCCTCTCCATATCCTTCCTCGTTCTCATTCCATAAGTACTCTCTTACTTCCATCACCACATCTTCATCTTCATCAAAATCCTATTGCTCCTGTCCACCTATCGTCCACTCTATCTTCACCAGAAAGTGATCAGATTTGACCGTTTTACCAACTCTCATTCTTCCCAACCACTCACTCCCAATATCATTCATTACCAAAAAATCCACAACCTAACCTCCTCCATGCCCTCTAAATGTAAAATTACCCTCCCAATCTCCATCCGCACACCCATTTCCCACTATCATCCCATTTTCTTATATCCATTCTACAAATCTCTTTCCTTCTACATTTGTCACTTTATCCTTAGATCTTCTCTCTACGAATACTTCTTCCCCATCTATATATCTTCCAACATTTTCACCAATCCTCACATTCTAGCCAGCAATATCACTAAAGCATCCCATTCATCCCCTTTCATTCTTATCATCACAGTCACCCTCAAATCAATCCAATCTTTATTTACATATACCATCATCACCTTCATTCTTCTTTCTTCCACACTAATCAGTCGTCCATATGCACCCTCCCATTCCGAATTTACCATACGACATTCATTTATTCCTATCCTCATCCCAGTAATTATCCCTCCGCTTGCCCTCCCCATATTACTCTTCATTCTATCCCCTGCATTTTCCAAATGAATCCATTTGGTATCTTACATTCAACCTTATTCCATTCCTCCTCTTCTACCCACATCTCAACCAGTCCCACCACATCAAATGTACTCATATACTCCACCACCTCTCTCACCTCTAACTTATATTTCACATTTTCAACCTTCCTCCCTTCCCGATATTCCCACTTCCTGTCTACCGCTACCTCTACTTCATCCGCTTTTCTTTAGTCCCTCTCTATACTCACCTTAAATCCCTCCTTTTGATCTTTTACTAGACTCCCTTTTTGTTGTTCGTCTCCATTTTCACCATCAGCTTCTCTGCCTTCTTCTTGCATATAATGTCGCCAATCCAATCTAAGTTTTTTCTAATCTATTTAACTCCTCATTCCATCTCCACCACTGCCCGTTTATTAATACTTTCTTATACCCTATCCTCCATTTCACGTTCACATTACCTTCTCAGTATCAAAATTGCCTATAATCTCTTTAATAACACCGAGTAAACACACTTTTTAAAGGAACGTCACCAAAACGTGCCACATTACATGCGAGCCAAACAATTTACTTAGTTAAACCTAGTTCAATTCCATCTCACAAATTTCAACGTGACAATATCACTTAAGCACAATTTTTATAACGCAACTTAAAAAACCATTGACTTCCATTGACTTACCTGGCATAATATACAAGTGTAAGTCTTCTCCAATAAAACCCTATTTGTCTGATTCGGTCCCAATGCAATAGGTTGTTCCACACACGTACTCAATTCGGACGTATCCATATCAGGATGAAGAGATTCCTCGCCTTCTTTAACCGGTGCAGGCGTTGTTTTTGTCTCCTCGAATAATTGTGCGTGTTCTTTCATAAATGAATTCTGCTGTGCGGCCATTTGTGCCATGATTTTCGCTCGACGTTCGGCTGCAAGTTTCGCACGACGTTCTTTCTCCTCATCTATTACAGGTTTTGTAACTATTTCGACTGCATTTGCTATAGATTAAATAAATAATATCTATAAGAAGATGACTGCAAGTCAAAGATGTAATCATTTATGTTCAAATAAAATTATGTTATCCCTTATTCACAATTTTTAATCCATACCGGGATGAAACCTGTTTGGAGTGATATGCTCAATTTACGGTGTTCGTAAATTTAATAAACTTGAAAAGGTTTATTGAGGAATATTGCTACGTACCGAAAAAAAAAATACAGGATTGAACTAAATATAATCTGATGCAACAAGGTTATCTTAGTCTATAGATTATATTCTAATAAATTCAAACTGCAGTAAAGTCTATCACATTAAAGGAAAGTGTGTTAATTCTTAAAATCCAAATGCAGTTCATAAAACAGGAAGCAGCCGCATTACTTTCTAAGGATGGACAAGTTCACGGTCGCATTATTCTGCAGGTCTAGTCAGGGGGGTCCAGGTTAGGCCGGCATTCTTGGCTAGTCTATAAAGGGACATTTCGAGAGCTCGTATAGATAATTCAAAAATAGGTTGGCACAGAGTTTAATAGTACGTGCTTCTAATCGTTCTAATTTAAATTATATACATAGAGTAAGTGAAACATGACAACGTAGTGTGATATAAACATGTAAGATTTTCTATTTATCTACTCAATTATTATTTTGTGCAATAGTAAGAATGAAATTAGGATTAAATTGTTTTAAATGAATTAGCTTTAACTAATAATTATCAAATACCAATTATCATTATTTTTGATATTAACGATATTTTACAAAATTTAAATGCTTTCTTTAATTTAACCCCCGTTAAGTTTTCATAATTTTCAATAGTCCTGATACTCTTATTTCATCTGAATAAATAACCTCACGTCGCTACGGGTAAAGTAATTTTCTATCAAACGAATGAATTAAATAGTCCTTTTAAAGCTGAAAATAACAAAAAAATGCTAACCCTTACTTCTTTCATTCGTATAAGTCGATTATAAGCCCAATCATAATTTACGGAGCACTGGTGTGGTAGACAATACGCAGGGTAAGACAAAGCAGAGACTATCCTTCATACAGAGAATTGCGTACCTTGGTACAAGAGCGCTATAAAAACAACTCCAATGGCGGTACTTGAAGTGTTGCTACAGGGGCGGAAGCTGCATTCCATCGGCTAAAAACTAATAAACCGAATTTGGCAAAGAAAATAGAGACTAAAATTACAAGAGATGAAATAAAAGAAATGAAATCGGGCTGCATGTCTCCAATCTACAATATATACAGAAACTACGAGGTCATCATAGACTCAGGTTTGTGGAGAGAAGACCCTTCTATCTTTTCAAAATCTGCTGTAGTTTAGTTCACAGACGGTTCAAGGATTGCTGGAAATGCGGGAGCAGGAATATATCGGCGGATTTGTCAGTCTTTCAGGCATTGTAGGCAGAGAAATAGCAGATGCTAGTAAAGAGAAATAACAGATGCACTGTTCCAGATAACTGGCCGGTAAACAGGACACGCATCTCTAAGGGTACATATAAAGAAAATTGGTCTACACACTGCTGAAGTGTGTAGGCGTTGTTGTCTCAAGGAAAACTAAGCAGCTCAATATCTTATGTGAGTGTAAAGCGTTGGCATCCAGAAGGAGAGACCTATTTGGAGAGCAACGTAAGTTGAATCTGGATTCGTAAAAAAATGTTCTCACCAGTATTCAAAGTGGCACAAATCATATATTGGACTGGTGTGGCTAACGATCAAGGAAAGTACAATAAGTTGTTTGGCTGCAGTGCTATGACGCGGCATTCCGCAGACAGCCCTTTGTGATGATGATAATAATAATACAGAACCTAGCTAAACGTAATTTTTAACACGAGTAACTTTTGTGACTTCTAACAGGTGTACAATAATTTTGATAACATCGCTACAAAACCAACATATTTACTACATTAACTTCAGATTCCAAAACTTTAATAAAGTGAACGCAAATACGACAAATGAACTTTCTGGAAACAATGAACTCTTTGAGATCCAAGCAACTGCATTTGCAGGTGTCAGTAGAATCGTCTAAATTGGTAATAAACTTTTCAAAAATCCCACCTTCCAAACATTTCCTTTAGAGATAAGTTGCCCAAAATTAATTGATAAATTAATAAGAAACAGATTAACAAATGTCAAAGTGCTATAATAAAAAAGAACTATTCGAAAAAGAATTTAATGCTGTGTGTATTTAAATATTTATCCACCTTCATGAATAAATAAATTTAAAAAAAAGAAATAAGGAATTATACAAAATTAAAATACTAAAAAAGAATTAATAAAAGAAGAGAAAAATTGAAAACTTATAACCAACTTGATGAGTGTGATGGTGTTGTGTGAGGAGGTCGGTATGTGAAAGTGAAATGATTGAAAGAGTGCAAGCGATTTGTATTAAAAGGATTCTCGGTTTGGACAGGACAACGCCTTACGAAATTATGCTGCTGGAGACAGGAAAAAGTAAATGCTGGACCGTAGGTGTCAATAAAATGGTGTGATTTTAGAGAAAAGTATGGATGGGTACAGATCAGAGATTAGTGAAGGAAGTATATATGGGGGGTGTGGAGAAAGCGAAGCTGGTGGATGTGGGAATAAATGACTAGAGAAGAGAAAGAAATTGTATGAAAGATTTGGGTGGTCGATGTTTAGATGGGGAGAAAGGATGATAGATGGATAGGGAGTGGTGAATGAGATTAT
This sequence comes from Adranes taylori, assembly GCA_009867245.2. Lineage (NCBI taxonomy): Eukaryota > Metazoa > Arthropoda > Insecta > Coleoptera > Staphylinidae > Adranes > Adranes taylori. Next base: position 16,410 of record WYDF02197671.1, on the reverse strand, counting down.
TGAGAGAATGTTGGATCTGGAGAACAGGAGATGAATGATAGGATACGAAGAAGTAGGTTTAATTGTAAATAGAATGAAATATGAAGGGGATGGCACAGTATTTAGGATCGGGTATGAGTATGAAAGAAAAAAGGATGATTGCAAGGTTTAGATGTGGCAGTGAAGAACGGGGTAATAGATACTGGATGAATGAACAAGAAAGAAAATGTAGAGCTTGTGGTACGGGTGTAGATAACTGGATGCATTGAATGAGAAATTGTATTAAGATGGAGTGGATTGAACATGATAGGATTATAGGAGATAATTGGAGATGTTTTGGGCAGGATAGGGAAGGATTGAGTATAATGAAAAAAGTGGTGGATATGCTTAATAATATGGAGTAGGATGTGAATTGCTGGAACATGGGTTACAATTTGGGGATGGTGATAAAAGTAAAATAGTAAGATGTGTAGTCTTGTTTTGGAGGAAGAAATTGAAGGGACGGAAAGGAGTAACAGGTAAAGAGGGTTGAGAGGGCTGATGTCTGTTAAGTGTGGTTGGAGAGAATGTGCGGTGGAAAAAATGGGCAATGGCATGTAAGAGGCAATTGTAAGGGCGAATGTGTAGAGGGGAAAGGAATAGGCGAATGTAAGGGCGAATGTGCAGAGTGGAAAGGAATAGGAAAGGGTGGTAGTGGAGAGAATATGCAAAGATGTATCGCAAAGTCTCTTCGGTCGAGTTTGTGGGCAAAGATAAGACACGGCCTTACCTTCGCCCAAGATAAGTGTGGGTTTTTTTATTTTTATGATCGGGAAAGGGGAAAAGTAAATGTTATTTGTCTTTAGTAGTAAAATGTTGGTGTGCTCGAGCCCATTCCAGGCGCGTTGTCATAATGGATAGAGTTAAACATTATTTTATAGCAGGTCGATGGACACAGTGATGCATTTACGTCCATTATTGCTTGCTCGGTTAGCCTCCACAGGCAATTTTTGGTCCAATTTTATTTTTACCCAAATTATCACCTGCAATAGTCGCTGTTTGTGTCTGAATTGTCTGTGTTCAGCGGAAGAGATTTTATTTCAGCGGTTTTCCTTGGAGAAATCTCTACACCCTTGCCCATTTTGGAAACTCGTACAGTTTAATTTTAGTAAGAGCTAATATAAATTTTAACAATAGGATTGAGCTGTAAATTCTTGGTTACACTTTTAACAACAATACGTAATGATAACTGACATTGACTGCCAGTTAGCAGTCAATGTTTTGATCGTTGAATATCGCCTGGTTTTTAGTGTTGCCAGCCTTTATGCAAATAGCAAATAACTTATGAAACACTTAAGAAGAAACTTATATATAATGTACTGTATCTAATATTATCACATCGATCACATTTGGCGTCATGAATACATGAAAATTTGAGCTACGTTAAGCAACTCTAGGTGTTATTGTCGGTAACATGAGAGCCTAGCGTTTAAATGCAAGTATTTGAGAGCCTAGCGTTTAAATTTATAGCATCGAAAAAAATGATCCGAAAAATGTAGAATTATTTGCTGTAATTAAGGTAGCAATTTATAGGAAACTTGAGGCCGAATTTTCCCTAGGCAAGGCGAGTGCAGTAATGAAATTTGTCATTGTTTTAATTTAGTTCTAGTGCATATACCTTCTGTACAATTAATATTCAAGAGTCATCTAATTTATTCAATATGGCTAGATTCTTTGAAATATTTAGTAGTTTAAGCATTTTGTGTTTTGTGTGCTATAAATATTGCAGTTTACTACAGATTCGTTAAATCTGTAGAGACAAGACATAGCTTAGTATTATATTATATTAACATGTACAGAATTTTAGTTCATTTGCGTTGGTATCGTATATAACATATTGCTAATGCTAACAGGGTATCTACAAGATGGGAGCCATGGCTGCTTTACTCCTGAATAGAAGCCTATTTAGACAAAGATAAAATAATATCAAAGATAATTTAGAAACACAGATAATTTATCCCTAAGCGGCACTTATTTTATACTGGGAAATATTCAAGAGTTCACATTTATTTTGTTAAACGAATTAGAAAGCGAGAAAAACGGTTGCGTTCGAATGTGGTAACCACGTAGAGACACTCATGGAGTTTTGCGTCTCTCTGAACTCGTATTAGAAGACCAGCCTTCTTATGTTTCTCCACTTTCGCACGTTCTTGGGAACATGTCATACGCAATTTTTTTTATCCTATTCTTTACATCTTGGAGGCTAAAATCTTCTATGTTCATCTCACTGATTATATTATTAAAGTAGAAGAAGGGGTTTACCTAAGACCAAAAGACGGACTAAACAATATAATAAATAGAACAAGAAGTTGAATTCACTTGAACGACTGTTCACATAGACAAGTATGCCGCTCTACCGCATGGGACCGTTGGGTCCGAAGGAGGGAGGGGAGCTTCTTGAATAAGTACTTGCTTACTTGGCTACTTGTTCACGTTCTTTAGATTAAGCGATTGAATATCTGTTTATACGATGTAAGTTACTGGATACAAATTACTTGTTCTATCAATTACTTTTTCCATATACTTTTCCAGCGTAATGGCGAACTAAAATCACTGATAAATATATCAGGCGTGAGTAATTCCACAAGTCACAAAAGTTTGACATACCACGTATAACTTTCAAAATAAATCTTGTTGCATTTACAACTCATTTCAAGAGATAAGTTTATTTTGCAATTGCCTAGTTTTGCACTCTATTTTACACGCACCATTCAAATAACCCATCCAAATCTAAGCATTAAGTTTGCAAAACTAATGATTAAAACATAAACCTAATCGCTATTCTTTATAACATCTAAAAGGTTTGCTCATAAATTATTTAAAATTTAGTTTATTGAATTATTTACCATAATTTTAGTGTGTTTATATGTTTTATGCTAAAATAAAACAACCAACAAGTCGGTCTAGAATTGATTACAGTTATACGCATATATTTTTTTTATAAGGTTAATTCACACTTCACTATATTTTCTCGGCTATTTTTTTGAACCGGAATTATAATCTTTTTGTTTACAAATACTTCATATTTCAAAATAACTAACTCTAAATCATGTTTCAAATTAACATATAAAACCAAATTAACTCAAAAACAAAAAAAAACACAAGAAAAAGATTAAGAAGAAGAAGGAGGGACGGCTTTAATCCTTATCTTACTTAATTATCTTACTAATCCTTACTTCTTTCATCCTCTATGCTTACCTTACACTCCTCGGTCCTCCTTCACAACTATGGTTTCCTCATTTAATAGCACTCATTTTTCTTGTATCTCCTCCATTCCCCTAACCCTTTTCTCTATTTTTCTTTCCCCTTCATCTTCTATTTATCACCCTCTTAATTCTCCTTATTATTCCCTTTACTTTTCCCTTATTATTCCCTTTACTTAAAAAAAGTCCCTTTACTTTTTTACCAAACTTTCCCTCCAGCTTTTCCCTAACTTCATTTCCCTATCACTGCACTCTATTCTTTCATATTCTTTGTATTCAATGACTCCATTGTTCCTCCTCGCTGCCGCATATCCTACACATTCTCTCTCTTTCTCATACAACCAATACTTATTTTCACCTCCTTCATTCCCACACCTAAATCTTGCAATTAGTCTTTTATCCTCAATACTTGAACCTCAGACTAAATACTTTGCCATTCCCTTTCTCGTCCCTAATTCATATATGTTTACTGTTACACGTATTGTCGCTTAACCTTTTATCCCTCACCTGCCTTTCCATATCCCCCATCCTTTGTACGTTCACAACTTCATTACTTCACAACGTCATTACCTCCTATCACCATTTCAAACCGTAGGTTCGTCGACCATCCAATTCTCTTCTTCATATACTTTTTGCATTTAATCCACTTATTCTCAGATATGTCTCTCCCTACATTCAACATTTCTTCCATATATATTTCCTTACCCAACTCTTCCCTCAAAATTTACCATCATTTTCACTCCGTTTAGCCAACATTTACATTTTTGTAATTCTTGTAGCACTATCTCAGTAGGAGTATTTCTATCTACACCCAGCATCCTTTTCAAGCATCCAACTTGTATACTTTCTATCATCTCTCTTTCTTCAAGCGCCCATACCTTCGCTCCATATGTCATAACACTACATATTTGCACACACTTCCATTATCTTCTTCCTCATTTTTACTGACTTCCCAAACTCTCTTTCTCATACCAACATCATTCTCTACATAGCTCGCTCCTTTTGCTTTTTTGGTTATCATTTTAATATGCTCCAAAATGACACAAATACATTTATTCTTTGACCATTTCTATTCTTTGCCCTCCCTATCAAAAATTCATTCTTCCTACACTCTTCTCCCTTCTTGTACACTATAACTTTAGTTTTCTTAACATTTAGTTCCAAATGCTTTCTATCCTTATATCGATTCACCCTTCCATTCACTTCATTCATCTCTTCCCTACTATATCATCCACATAAGTTAGGGACCACATTTTTACACTGCCTATCCTCATCCCACCTGCTTGTCTATTCATCAATAATTCCCCCAAATCTGGCGAGAAATATTAAACAGACAAGCACTTCGTGGACATCCCTGTCTAACTACCCTTATTGTCTCAAACCATTCTGATACCTTATTATTCACTCTCACGCTAAATTTCGTCCCTTCATACAATCTCTTTATAGTTCTTATCAGCTCACTCGATATCCCTACATTCTCCATTCTCTCCCACAATTTCACTCTCGCTTTCCTGTCAAATCCGTTTTTAGGCCAACAAATAGGAGGAATAACTTTCTTTTCGCAATATATCTATCTATTCATAATATATTTTAGCCGTCACCCTACTTCCGATGAACCTAGTTTGAGTATATGACAGAATTGTCTTATCACGGACTTCCTCTTTTAATCCCCTATTATTAACCCTCGCATACAACCTTCAAAATCCATCCATAATCGTCACTCTTCTATAACTTCCAACTTCATTCTATTTCGTCTATTATACATTGGTACAAGTTTTCATTTTCTCCATTGTTCCGGCACACTACTATGCTTTCCATATTATATTCATCCCTCTTACTAACGCACACATCCCCTTCTCATTCAGTCATTCCCATATATCTACTGGTACCATATTCGGCCCTGCTGCTCCACCCTTTGTCATCCTCACTATCTCTGCGTTTACCTTCTCCACACTAATTTCCTTAATTTAATTCTCCTCCAACATCCCTATATACATTTCCTCTTCCCTTATCAATTATAATCGGAAAGAAGAATTTCTGACAACGATTGTTAAATGGAAAACTTGAAATAATATATAATTCTTTCAATCAATTGGTTTGGTATATATTTCTTTAAAAAAGAGAGTACTACTTTTTGTTGAGACATATCACCTTTGAAATGAATGTTGCGCATTATGTTAGTAACTAGTTTTCGTTTATCTAAAACTTATCTAAATACAATTGTATCAATTATTGAAGATGAAACTTATGTCAGGAAAAATTATTTTAAACACAATATAAAGTATATCGTCTAGCTCGTTTATTAAATAAAGGAGCTAGATGATATACTTTGTACTTTTTAGTCAATATGGAGCTCCTTAATATCAACCAAAATATTTATTACAGTTATTTTACGTTAAGTATGCTTTTAGCGGGAAATCGAACCTCCGAGGCATTTCAAGCCTCCTAAAGGGGAGAGGATTAACCCCCATATAACTTATTGGTTTTTTGTCAACAACAAGAGACGAATCGAGTGGAGAAAATGCTGTGACAAGCACTGCACTCTCTGGTTACGCGATTTTTTCAAGAAACCTAGGAAATGAGCTCCGGCGAAATTATAATTCCTTGTTTAGCTGGAAGGCAAGTTGATCGCTAAAATGTCCAGGCAGACTCAACCGAAGGACACTAGCGTAGAAATATTTTTTTTTCCTTTTGTCTGTCATTTGAAGCACACTTCCAGACTGCTGAACATTTGCAGACATAGATGATATTCAGGTCTTGATTCCGGGGCAAACCAAAATGGGCAAGGAAAAACCAATCGGACGAATAAAAAAGAAACTAGGAGCCTTACACTTGTGTTTTAGTGATCAAATATCATTACCATTTGACTCTTGATGATGACATGTGGTATACGAGATAAATAGGTTCTTCTGAAAACCATCTATTGTTCTCGAAGCCATCGGATATGATGCGAACTTCTACCTAAATATACAAACAATGTTGCAAATTTCTGCCATTCTGCCTGTTTGAACAGCTTCTCCCGATCGGACGTTTTCAACGTTAAGGCGACTTGCTGCTGTAACTTGCTATGCTATTTCCATAGCAAATAAAGATGTTATCCTGTAAGTCTCCATGTTCAAAATTGCATTAATAAGACAGTAGACCAAATGTTGAAAGATGACTATTGAACCGGGGAAGTCTGGTTCTCTTAGTACCTAAGAGTGTTCATTTTGTTGAAGATTTTCGTACATTGAATGACGTACGTAAACCTGTTACTTATCTATCCTCTTCCAAATTAAAATAATATATTGACCAGTTGAGAGAACTGAGTATATTAGTAGTCTATTATTGTTACTAATGTTACAGACTTAATTGCTCTAATCAAAGCAGGATCGTAATTTGTTATAACTATTATATATTAAGTCTTGTAAGATAAAATAATTTGCTCTTGCATGAGATTCAGTGTTAGGTTCGGAATTCGTTTGTTCTAATTTCTTATAATAAAGTACTTAATTTCTTATATAATAAACACAGATAGTCAATAACAAGTTTAAATAGTTTGGTTTATTGTTCTAGTATTTATAACTGCAAATATATGACTCGAAGCGCGATTTTAAATGATTGGCAATAATATCGATTCTAAATATAATTCAAAATTCGTCTAAATCGCTAATCCAGTTCTTCTTCAATCAAAAAACAAAAAAAAAATAAAGCAAATAAAAAGTGACGAACTAAGTAAGATTGTACGTATTTTGTTGTATTATGTTTCTTCAGCTACCGGTACGGTACTGCAATGAAACTTCTGTCCTGTACCAATGACGTCGAAAGTGCAATTGTCGACGTTGACGGTATTAAATAAATGAACTTTAGTTGAATAGTACGTGGATGAAGGTCCAACCGAGCATTGGCAGATGTAGAACTTATCGATGCGCTTTTGGCGTACAATTTTCGTAGATATGCGCGCAGGTGTAGTAATGCATTGAAACGTATAATAGGCTTTTCATTGAGGGATAATTATGTTGTGGATATTGCGTATAATAATTTGCGTTGACGGCATGAATTTGACTTCTGTCGAAGTACTTAAACTGGCGTCAGTTATATCCTTGTACTCTCGAATGGTAGGTGCTTTCTAGGTAACGTCTTCGAGTTACTGTTCATATCTTGCATCGATGTCACGGATAATGGGAAAATAGTATGAGAATAAGAGTAGAAGAAAGTGGTAATGATTTGGGAATCGAAAGATTCAGCAGAAGATGTGTCGTCGGATACGTAACCTTTTCTTAGTTTCGTAGAAGTTGAATTTTATTTTGTAGAATTTTAATTTACTTGTTTATTTTTTATTCGTAGATTTCGTAGATAATATATTGACTGAATATTTTAAAATTTACTATAGTGCTTTAAGATCAGATCAATAGATGGCTGCGATAGTTAGTCTTATTTCAGAATTAAAGCTTTGGACTAGCGCGAATGGGTTCTCGCAACACATCCAAAGCCAACAACTCAAAAATTGCGTCTGAGGATCACTGGCCTGGATGGCTCCTTTTATGCGAATTTTCTGGGATAGGAAGCTGCTCCTGATGGATCGGTTGAGCTGTGGCGTGTGGTCTAAGCCGATGGCTCTCGACCGCATCTGCCTCAAAAAAATCGGAGTTTGAAAGAAGCTTCTGCTATAAAATTTTTAGGGAGGTTATTCTTCGGATCAATCAAAAGTTTGTTCCTGATACATTAAGAAAATATAAGGATCAAAGTTGCATTATTTTGTTGAGAGTTATCTCGTGAAATGCAAGTAGTGGTGATTTCTAAATGGTGGTGGGTCACACCAGCGGTGGAAATATTAGCTTGATGCGGTCAAAATCTCAAACTATCGTATAGAAGAAGCCTCCTTCAAAAATACGTTTAACTACTATCCAATTTGATTTGTTGAAAGTCAAAAGGCTAAAAAGCTTACCCGTTATTCAGAAAAGTGCTGTGTGAAATACTTGATGTGATTCTTGTAAAACAAATATTCACCGACAAAGGTACTCGTTAAAAATCGTTGCTTTTTTTCATACAAAAATACTAGCCATCGTAAAAGAAGAAATACGTAAATCGTAAATCTTAAAATATATGACAATGCATTTGCATGTAGATGAAAACATACCGCTCGCTGTCGACTTTAACACAAAACTTTGACGCGACATATGCCGTCTGCTTACTCGTTTCGGCGAACTGTTTGATGTTTAGTTGCATAGATATGTGTATACGTTGTAGGAAGCTGTGATCTTCTTACACTGGAGAATTTTTATTTTCCTTGATATAACTAATTTGTTATAATATTGATTAGTTGACTGGTTAGGTTGGATATTATATTATATTTAATTGCATATTATATTTCTTTGATGAATTAGATTAGTCAATTTAGATATATTGTTAGAAGATTTCTCATTTAATTTATGATTTATTAAGGAATTGCTTATTGCAATTATTAATTAATTGAATTAATGAGGATCCTACGTCAAGTCTTTATATTAAATCGTCTTTTTGGCAGATTAAAATGGCTGGTCTACCGACTGTATTCGGCTAGCTCAGTCGGTAGAGCATGAGATTCTAAATTTCAGGGACGTGGGTTTGAGCCCCACGTTGGGAGGAATTGTATCAGTTTTTGTGCGTTTTAAGACTAATTAATTATATTTGTGAAATAGGTTGTAATTGACGTTCGAAAGCTATCACAGGATTAGCTCTTCTCACAGTACACTGAAACATAATTTTCTATCCTGACGTAATTCACTGTTTGATATCAAACAGCACAAGAACAAATCTCATTCCTGAATCACTTTAAATCTTTGTGTACGTAACTAAGTACAGCAAACCTTTTCCATTGACGTTTTGTAGCTACGCCCGTGCTACAGGATATTATAGGCCAAATACTCTTAATTACTAACTAATTAGAATGAAGAAGACTATTTTCGATATACAATATTTCAAATTAACATATTTACAATATTTTCAAGTTAGAGAGTAGTTTTATGCACTGGAAAATCTATATCATATTAAAAAGCTATAGCATTGATCAGACATACAGGTCTCTTCATTTTAGAACTTCTCTAATAATTTAGATAAGAAGACAAATTAACACGTAGTATAAATAGTGTAATTTAATTACATAATTAATGATCATTTTATAAATTAAATTGTGCATAAATACATTAATGAAATAATTATAGGTTGAAATTATTAAGTGCATAATGAGCTTTACCACGGTTGATTAATTCGCCATTTCAAGAGCTGATCACTATTATTGCTGTGCGCATTATGGCAAGGCTATGACGATATTACATTCACGACAATCCAGTTTTGTTTAACGTTCCTTAGTATTACATTCGTGTTCTTTTTTTCATCAGAACAGAACTTTATTCGTAGGGATAATTAATCGATTAATTGTTATACATATTGTCATGTTTATTTTTGGGGAAACTATTGCTCCTACGGGTGAGAAAGGATTCTTTGCACGGGGTACGTAGCGATTCTCTGCTCTTCGAAGGTAACGATTCGTACAATAACTAGAAAATGCAACTCACTTTAATATCCACTTAAATTTATCTACTACTGCATGGACTTATAATCCCCTGCACCTCTGCGACACAAGACTTTGTCTGTGGTAGGATTACGAGTACTATACTTATTTGATTCTACTTTCTACTTAAGCAAATTTAACTAACTCTGCGCAACCCTAACAACGATAAATTGGCGCTTATCCCAATTTATCGCTTATCCTAAGTCAAGGCAGATAAAATGAAAGAAATGAATAAACGTAACGAAATGTATTGTGAATGTTCCCAGATGCAAATAAAGGCGTAGATGCAAATAAAATTAATATTTCGTGAATTGAAAATTAATAATCGTCTCATCAAAATTATTACTCGTGTTCAATTAATGTGTGCGTCTTAAATCTTAAAAATGGCGTTTCATCAAACTGGTTTCCAAGTTAATTACAAAATTATTCTATTTGAAACTCTGCAGTTGTACCATCACAAACTTATTCTGCAGAAACATGCAGTGACGTTATTAATTCATTGTAATTTACTTTATTTTCCCAACAAGTAAACTTGTTGCCTAATAATTTAATAATTTAGTTTGGTTTATTCAACAAATAGGTTAAATACCATAGGGTCCAATCAACGATCAATGATTATTTCTATGTTTCATATGTATAACTTATTTACGGTAAAACTGCCTGTAGGCGACTGCCCTTTTCCAACTTATTCCGTCTAACAAATACCCTGCTTAAAGTACATTACATAACTTAGAAGTATCAAGCGCACAGTATCAAACTTTCCACATAAAAGTAAACCAGAGCAAGGACAAATTTCTTCGTAACAATATTTTTGATTGATCTTGTGATAGTTGTAACCAATCGTGCAATATCATCCAGGTCTTTCTTCTAGAAGTAGCGAATAGTTGACCCATTTTTCTTGTAATATATGTCATATTAATTTTTGTATTTTTATTGCAATGTGGCCAACAAAGTTGATATCTCGGAACTACAATATTAATTTAAACGGCTATTTCACTTTATAGTAGTCCAGTCCTTTATTTGCAACGTATGTTCGTAGGGAGTTATATTGCGGACAAAATATTTTCATGGACTGCATCGACATATTTCAGGTTGTAGCTTGAATTTCTGAGGCTTTCTAGCTTCTAATTGGTGCGTTATAGAAATCCAGGTACGTGACGGCCAAAGACTCATCTTCGTCAAATTGAACGCGGATTTATCTAATGCAAACAGCAGTTTACTTGTGACAGATTGGCTTGTGCGAAATACATGTTGTAATGTATCATTTTGAAATAGAATGACATTTACATTGATTAATTTTTCAATGCATTAATGTTGGTCTATATTTTTCTACTCTTCTTTTCTTTCTTTTGTAAATAGGAATAATTGTTGCTTTTTGCCATACTTTGGGTATTTCATTTACTGGTCATTTTCTGATCAGTAACTAAATTACGTCTAAGGATGCCAGATTTCGTGGACTTTTTTATATGAAATTTTCAGAGGCGAGAAGATGCTTTTGACGAGTCAGCTGGTCAGTGGCACTTTGCGTGACTTCGGCGGCACCATAAGCATGGCCTGAAGGAAAGTTTTGCTACAACATTTTAGGCAGTCTAAGACTTCGACCAATCAAAAGTTTCTTCCAAGTTTCGACGAATTAATTTTAATGATCAATGCGCCATTTTGTGACGATGACGAAATGGCAAGTGGTGGTATTTTCTAATCGGCGGTGGTATTAGCTTTACATGACCAAAAGCTTAGGGAAGCATTGCATTAAAAACGCGTTCTGCTAAAATTTATAGAACCAATCAGATTCGTCGAAAGCACAAAAAGATGGAAAGGTTAATGACTTATTCCTACAAATATTGAAATGCCGAAATATTCTAGACGTGTGAGTAGCCACACACGTATTCTTAAGACACAAAGGATACCGACAGCAGGAGGCAAGAGATCAAGTTTTATAGAGTGTCCTGCCGCTTTCCCGTTGCGAAACGTTTCATGGTTGTTTTCTACACAAATGTGCGTGTGTATCTAAATATTACTTCCGTATTGAAAATTATTTCTTTTTCACGACTCTGAGCCTTTGATGTTTTGCCCATTGTATGAGATTTTTATTTTAGGCGTTTAAATCCTTATTTGCTCATTTTATATTTACATCATTATTTGATATCATTATTATTATTTGGTAATTAGTTATTACTAAGTTGAGTTGTTAACGGATATATTTTATTCGAAGAATTGAATTAGATTTGAGTAGTCAATTTATATTTCATTGGAGGATTACTCATTGAATTGGTGAATTTCTAGAGAATTGCTTATTGCAATCGTTAATTAATTAAATTAATGGGATATGATAATCCCGCATCAAACAGAATAAACTAGGATTCAACAGTTTACTGTCATAATAATAAAGACCACTGAACTTCTGCATTGAAACTTGTAATACTTTCTAGCAGATCTCGCTAGCGCGTCGACTTTTGCTACCATTAGTAACAGGCCGCGGCTATTGCTTTAATTGAAGAGAGCACCAACTGTGCAACATGGGTGATACTCACGGCATCTAGATAAACAATAAATGGGTATGACCGGTAGTTATCACTAGAATATAATATTGACACGGTCTGAAGGGAACACATTCTACATGTTATTGGACTATTATCTCTCAAGTCCGTTTTGGAAAGCACAAACACTCACTCTACTAACTGAGATTTACGATGTAGAGTATAGGTAAGTGTAATTACGCAGGCACTGCTACATTATGATTCACGTATCTGATATCTTCTAATGTTGTTATTGCGAAATTAAGTGTTATTATAGTGTTACAAAAATTCATTTCCATTGGAGATTTCCATTTTTCGCTTTATCGAAACCAAATTAAAGAATTTTTTACATTACAACGATTTTAAAGGATTTTGAAGAATTTTTACATACTTGTGGTACGAAGTATATTTTGATTTTTTGCTGGATCTTCAAAATCATTTTGCTTTCCTGGTGGAACCACCATATTGTCACGTTCTTTTTGAGGATAATTATACATTCCACGTGACTGGTTAGAGAGAATCTTTTTAATGAGGTATGCAGCGATTTCTCCTATTTAGTTTAATACCCACTTTAATTTACCTATTACAAAATGAAGATTAATTTCCAGTATCCCTATACAACCTAGAATAAAACACAATACTTTGCAATTGCTAACGTGGTCTGTACCTGTCAAATTAAATCGTAATCTTTAATCAGTCATCTAGTTCTAGAGAGTTAACGCTAATGTACAACCCTCCATTTTTTTTCTATGAATCGTGGATGATTAATTAAAACAGACGCATAAATTGAAATGATCTATTAATATTGATTTAGGTAAATGATACATGCAATTAAAATAAATAATAATTCGTACATCCACAATGAATTACGCCACACCAAAATAATAAAATAAAATAGTATTTGTATTCTATTACTACGTGCAAATAAATTGTTAGACACGGCATTCAAGTTTCATCAAATAATTTATAAAAATTATTTTACTTACAGGTATTGTCGTTCCTACCATCACAAAATTATTTTAGAATTACACATCTTACCTTATTAATTTATTCCAATTTATTTAGTTTATTCAAAGAATTATTTAAAATTAAAAGAATTATTTAGTTAACAATTAAATTTATACATAATTTAATTTGGATTAAATTATAATTTAAGTTATAAATTAATTTAATTTAAATTTATCATTTAATTTAAAAACGCTGATTAACAAGGATTCATCCTACAACATAAAATTTCTTCCGCTATTTGACCTTTATCTATTAGAGTATTTCATCTAACTACTTAAATCCTACTCTTACTTTAATTAATATCGCTATAAGTGATCACAGAGACGCACAGCACACTATGATCTTTGTCCATTCTATAACTAAGCTGCATCGTAAATTTATGTAATTTATCCTCATCGAAGTGTTTTTGCCGTCTGCGGAAATAATGCTTTTCTTTCGAATCTCATAGTAATTCTAGATTTTACTAACATGTAAATATCATGTTCTCAATATTTTAAATTATGTTTCCTTCAATGGCAGGCAATATAGACATACTTATCCAGACGGGGATTCTCATCAAGCTTTTAGTGACACCCGAAGCACGAGTAGAAGTCAGGAAAATATCGCTAAAACTTTTTGAACAAGAGGGACATGCACTTAAATTAAAACAACGCATACGGTATTTCGTAATTTGTTTGGAATTAGAAATCAGTATAAGGCTAGTACAGATTTTATTAGATACGGGAGCGGATATCACCCTGTACGACCACATACTCAGCTTGAAGGGGGGGGGGGTTAACATCTTATGTATTAATGAGGGAATAGTGCGGTAGCTTCTCGGGTAACTAGAATTCGTTTTGGGAATGATACAACACATCATACCTTTTATGTTATACCAAACACTCCCAACATAAAGCAGACGGAAATTTAGGGATGGACTTTTCCGAAGCTCACGACGACATTCTGGATTTCAGATATGGAACATTATCCATTGGAAATGCTCAGTTAAAAATGATACCAGATGGAGAAATGCATGCTAAAGCAGAGCCGAGTGATATTACCAGTCGTGAACCTCCTTCCGACCCACGAAATTAGATCAAACGGCGTAAGATGGAGAGTGGGTCCGAACCTATATTATTGAATTGGCCAACCAGCATGGGAAGCAACGATGAGACAGCAGGCAAAGACGACTTTTGTAAGGAATATAGTAACATCTTTTATCTAGACAGTTAAACTCACGTGCGCCAAAGCTGTAACTCATAAAATACCAATAAAAGAGGGCACCATACCGGTAAATGTAAGGCCCGACCGGTTACCTCCTGTCCACAAGCAAGTGATTAAAGAGGAGGTAAGAATATGTATAATGATGGAATAATCAAGTAAGGAGAAGTGCATGGAATTCGCCACTGCTAGTAGTGAAAAATAAGTCTGGCGACCAAGAAAACCCTAGATATAGGCTGGGTTGCACGTTATCCCTACGAGATCATGAGCCTCCTGTCCCCAACATGACAACAGCAGAGTAATTGAAGGGAGCAACCACGCGCCGTGTGAAGTAGTAAGGGCAAGTCCCGTGCAGTTACTACACTTGAACAGTATGAGAACACTCGCAAGAGATAAAGGACACAACGATGCAGGCAGCAATTGGTGTAGTTGGGTATGAAGAACAAAGAAGGACACAACCATGATTTGATTGGGATTGTATAGATGCACTGGAAGAAAGGAGATGGACATGAAAGGTAGTACTACGAAGATACACTAGAAGGGATCGGCAAATGTATAATGAAGCATGAAGGAATGCGAAACGAGTGTGTAGAGGGAAGAAAAGATACCAGCGAAAAACAAAATTTTATTAGATAAACGAATGTCGCAATTGTAACGGGGTCAGAAAAATGTACCAGGGACAGAAGGGCATATAGAAGGGATTCGTACTATAGGCATCCAACTGAAAGACAAAGAAGGATGGGTCGCTTTTGGAAGTCTAACCATAGGAAGCTTAAACAATCACAGAGCAAACGACGATGACGCTTTATCCGCAGAGTTATTTAAATACGGAGGAGAGGGCTTAGTGTAAACAGTGCATCAGCTACTGAAAAATATCTGGAGTGACCAAATCAGGCCTACATAGTGGAATACAGCCATAATTGTATTAATAGATAAGAATCAGGTCATTAGGAAAGGCTTAATTGTGGTAACTGCAGATGCATTTCGTTGCACAACACAGGATACAAAATCTTGTCTAAAGTAATAGCAGCAGGACTAAAACCACTTGCTGCAAACTTATTGGGGAGTACTAATGTGCGTTCCGCTCGAACCGTTTATCTACAGATCAAATGTTCTTATTGAGAATTATGTTGGAAAAGTGTTACAAATTTAATATCGCAATGCACCAATTGTTTATTGATTTCCGCGCACCTTATGACGAAATTCTAAGAGGGCAGTTATACAGAGTTATGCAGCCTATAAACATTTGAGACGACGTAATATAACAAACATTTTGGAGTTACATTAGATCATTAAAAATAAGTACAGATATTAACAAATAGTATAAATTCTTAATATCTATACTTATTTTTAATAGAAACCGATACTGATTTAAGCTAAAAGTTGAAACATGGTCTAAAATCGTAAAATATTACGTTGGTAATAAACCAACACTCTAAAATATTTCTAAAATTCACTAAAAAAGTGAAGGAAAAATAGAACATGTTCTGTTTTGAAGGTCATCAAGTACTTGTAAAATAGTTATAAAAATTGAAAAAGATAAAGTAATGATTTGTAAGTACTTGTCTAATTATCTACTTATTAAATTTGAAAAGTCAAATGTTATTTGAAACTGTCTATCCTAATTAGTTCACAACAAAAATATATTCTTATACTGAATGTTTTGATACTCTGTAGTGGCCTCTGATGATTAGAGTAAAAGTGTGCAGTACTCAGGGTGCAAAACTATTATTCAGACAATTTCGTTGATCTTCCAAGAGCATAATTACCATAGTAATTATGCTATTGTAGTATTACTATAATAACTTGTACCATTTGATATACTGATTTACGAAAACTAGTTCACTATAAAGTAAAACCAGTGGCGGCGCAAGATCATAAATTTATGTGGGCAAGATTCATTTTGCGAGGCCCTCTGCTCGCGAATGAAGAC
>WYDF02197560.1:0-21592 GCA_009867245.2 Adranes taylori | reverse complement strand
TATATATATAATGTAATACGAATTAAAACCAATCGTTTTTTGTTTCATTTAAAAATATATGGCATATGACCGTGAGAAAATTTAGGCCAATAAGATTTAAGACCATGTGTTGTGTGGGTGTGTGCACGTGAGTGTGGGTGTGTGCGCGTGCTTGCGTATTCTTATTGATAATAATCTATTACCGTAATAACAAAGAATTTATTAGGGCCTATATATTTGGAACTGTTAGAGTGACACCCAACATATGTGGTATCATTGTAAAGCAAATACAACTTGCAGTTGACATTCTGGCGAACCCTGATCTTTAAAACCTGTTGGCTTTAATGGTATCCGACGCCTGCGCACTGGAATTTAGGGATAAGGTTTTGGAACTGCTCTTAACCCTACTCTGTTCTGTTTGGTGAATCGGAGGACTGTTCTAAAGCCTGCTCTGCTCGGTGAATCGGAGGACTGTTCTAAAGCCTACTCTGCTCAGTGGGGAGCTGGAGACTTCTTCAAGGACTGTCCCGGGGCCTGCGGTGGAGGACTGCTCTGCTCCGGGGCCTGCGTTCGATTTAAAACTAAATCGTGCCTATATCGCAAGATAGCTTAGTATTTTTTTATCACTAGATAGCGCACTATTTCTTGGTTAAGTTATATTTAAATAAATAAATAAATCTCTATTTGCAATAAAACCAGATGAATGTGTGTTTTAAGCAGATTAATATTCGCAATGTGACTCATCCGATTTCAGTCAAATAAAGATCTATGTACGTACCATAGATAGGCAATTAAAAAAAACAAAGAAATTAGATAACCAGTATTTATTTTACGTAAGCATAATATATTACAATAACTATATAAGTAATATATGCAATATATTTAAACAATTACTTTTAAAGAAATTTAAAAAAAATAGATATAAACAAATAATCAAAAAGTAGTAAGCAAAAATAAAGAAAAAACTACAATATAAAAATGGAACAAATTGTCCTTAATAATACAATCAATAAATTGACAATGTGTACAATGAAAAAAAATTAAACATTAATATAGAATACAAACAATATAAAGTGACAATGTAAAAATAAAAATGAACTGATAAATGAAACAACAAACACTAAGGTATAAGTAGTTAGAGCACAATAAAAATGAACAAATAAATGACAACAGTAAAAATGAAATAATAATAATAAAAAACAAAGTATTTACAATATAAAAAAAAAGAAACAACAAACAATAATATAAAATGCATACAATAAAAATGAACAAATAAATGACAATAGTAAAAAATGAAACTACAAACAATAAGATAATAACGTAAGATAAGCGTCCTCCCCGGACTCCAGAGGAGGTAGGGTATAGTGGCCCCAAGCCAGAGTGGTTACACCATCTCGGAAAATAAACCTTTTGTCGTCAAGCGTTGACAGGGCCAATTTATTTTGATTTTGTGTAAATATATCACGATTTATTGAACGGAAATTTAATTGGGACCGATAAAGGACAGTATGGTCCATACAAACATCTTCTGAAATCATCAGCCGAGATCGATTTCTGCAGCACCGTTTTCTTAACACCTTTAACACGTTTTGTTAAAGATGTTTCTGAAATTTGGCAGTACATTTTCGGTATCAGATCAATGAATTCGTATAGATGTTTTCCGCCATACCCATCCTTCATATAAATTCATTTTAGCAATCAAGCTACGAGCTCAGTGTCGATGTCCTTGATTTTTCCAAGATGTTACAAGGCGGATATCTTGTCGCTTTTCAATGTTTTCTATGGATTTATCATACAGGGTATTGTTAAGGAGTTATAGAAATCTTTTTCAAAAGCGGAACTGGCAGCCTGCCACATCGAACTATTTAAAGAAATATAAGGTTCCAGCCATCTAGGCTGGTTATATTTCAAAATGCGGTGGATTTTCGTAATTTTGGGGCCATTTTCCACAGCCTGTTGTAGTATGCGGTAATGTACAACATATTTAATTTTATTCTGAAGGTTAGGGATTAATTTTGTCAGTTTAAATTTTGATGTAGGCGGGACCATAGTTTCTGCAAGGAACTGCACATTGTTGTGGTCATCGTACAAGGAGTGGGGGTAATCTACTTCAACTTCCAGTATATACCCTATGCTGGATTATGTTGACCAGGATATATCCTATGCTGGATTATGATGCTTAAATGTTGACCAAACTAATTGGGTATGAGCATAATCGGCATCCGACAGATATTCAGCGGTAAGATTGTTAAAGAACAGAGCTCTTGGGGTCTAAACAGTTTCGAGTAATTTTTCAAAAGAATCTAGGTATGCTTAGGGAAAAACCTTTACGCATTATTAATTGAAATTCTTCAGATTTCTGGAAATGACCTTTGACTTCAATATATTGGCCCGGTTTCAAGTTGCTTGATAATTTGTCGAGGGACGAAGACATTAATCTGAAAGAATCTAGAAATCATATTTTAAATACGTGAGCTCGCTCTTAACCATTTCTGTCGTTGTAGGATCCCACATCGACAGATATCGAAAACGATATGTAACGTTCTTTGGTTTGAGCAATTACATCAATTTTTAATAGTTTACTCTTCCGCTTTTTGTTGTCTGTTCATTTACATTCTCCTCTTCCGTACACTCATTATGTTATCCTTTTATTTCCACTACTTTCATGTCACTCTTATTTTTTTTAATTTCCCGTACCTCCATTAAACTCTCTTGCTTATTTCCCCTACTTATACCTTTCCTTCTCTGATCTTTCCCAAAATCTTTTTCATGATCCCCGTATTTGTCATCCTATGCCCCATATACTGAATCCAATTCCCAGCCACCAATTTTTGTTCCTTCATGAATTCCATTCCCTCACACGCATTCACCCAGTGCTCCCACATTTCGTCATCCCCACCACACACTCTATATATACTATATATATTCTTCTTTCATCCAATACATCTTTCTCTTTTCCTAGGTACCACAGCTGAATCCGTCAATTATTCTCTTTTCTCTCGTTCTCATCCTCGATCTGAAATATTCTGTATCACCCTTTCCACCATCAAATATCCGTATTTCCCATTATATCTACTTATTCTTTCATACCTCCCCTGCTTTTCTACGTCCTTCAACTTTTCGGTTATCCACTCATCCTATTGTACTACTCATACATGACTATCCACACCGCGTGTATAAACTTCATCTGTTCTTTACCTTCTGCCCTCTTACATACCATGGCCTCCACATATACTCTTTTAGCAATCTTCTCATTTGCATCTCCCATCACTTTCCTTTCATACCTTACCATCTTCTTCACTCCATGTACCCTACATTTTACTTCGTTCAGCTTTTGTAACACTATGTCAGTCGGTGGCCTAACAATCTCTTCATATACCTCATTATCATTCCTTCTAATTCCTTTCTTTCTTATAAAGCTCTTTCCGCACCATATAACATAATACTTCTGACACATACTTTCAAAATCATCATCGTTAATATTTACTGATTTACCAAACTTCTCCTTCCATACATACTCCATCCTTTCTGTTTACTATTACTTTATTCTAATTTTTATCGAAATCATTATTTCAATGGCTTTATTAATGACTAAAATACCATTTATAAACACCTGAAAACTATGATTCATGTATCGTTTCAAACTATCGTTTCAAACAGTGCTCTATTTTTAAAGCATTTTATTGTACAATTTTAATATTCACCTGTTTGAAATGTTTTAACATTGTTCAGATTCTTGGTTAATAAACTATGGTTCATTAAAATATTTATAACTTAAACGTAAATAAAAATAATATTTTTTACGTTAATACCAAAACAGTTTTGACTGCAGAAATTATTAATCAAACATGAGACACTATTCAGTTTCAAACTGTTTAGCCAACTTGCATACCTTAAAAACAGTTTAAATAAAGAAGTACGTTTTAATTTAAAAAATACTAAACTCTTTTTCACGAAGCAATAGAGTAAATTGCTTGCTTATTTGATTGCCCAACTATTGCGTTTTTAACACATATTTAAATTTAATTGGTTCATCAAATGTGTTTTAGCCTTAATCAGATTTACAGAACATTTAGGTATTCCTTCTCTGCATAGAACTTGCTCCAACTCTAATTTAAGTTTTAAGCAGTTGCCGACCTCCGAAGAAGTTACCGCCTCCTAGGCCTCATCTCAGTTCGTTCTAAAACATCATGATAACGCCACGCTCTTATTTGAGAGGTCTATCATAAATAGTTTGGTCGTTTGACAGCTATTTGGGATTTGGGGGAATCCCCTATTGATATTTTTTTACAAAAGTATATATATATATTTGGCGCTTCGCTCGGCCTTGTACGTATATCTTCGCCGTGTTGAATGTAAACAAACATTTTTGAGGTTATATTTTATTAATATTATTTTTCGACGCTAGAGTGCTGGTAGATTTACGTTGGTAGTTCCATAAGTAACTAAATTTGAAAAAATAAAAGTACTTACACACTTGCGTTTTAATTGTAATTAAGTTCTTAGATGATTTAACCAGTTTAATTGTATTAATAATAAATACTCTCATCCGATTTCAGTAAAATAAAGATTTAAGTACGCTATATAAGGCAAATAAAACCGATGAAATATTTATTTTACAATAAGAAAATAGGTAATATTTACAACAGATGCTACAATATAAAAAAATTGGCGTAATTGATGGACAAAACAATAAATTTAATAATGACAAGATAATATAATAGGCGAAACTACAAATTTAATATTCGTTGGTGAAAACAATTAATAATTATACAGCTTACAATGATTTTACTGTATTAGCTTTCGAATTCGTTTTATAGCAACTTTTATATGTTAATTACGAAAATGAAGGTGGTATATTTGTATCACATACCATTTATTTAGAAATTACTATGCATTGGAATAAAATAAATGTATTGTTTCGAAAGTTATATACATGAAAATAAAATCTTTCTTTTGTTCCACTAGAAATTCTTTTGACTGGTTAATAGCAAATCTATTTTTGGTAACCTTATGTATTGTTCCTATGTCGTCTCACAATTTCCTGTTTTAATTCAGAAACATTTAAAAGGCATACTGGGACAAAGGTTCTCCGATAACAAAGTGACTGTTTTGTTTTATCTTGAAATGTGTTCCAACTGATCTATTTTAGTGCTGGGGATACTTTTGTAAAATAAAACATGTTTATTATATTTTTAGAATAAGTAACTACTATTTATGCAGGAAACTTAAATCCACGTTTTGATGTACGAGGCATGATTGATAAGTAATCGTGTATTTTTGAATTTTAAGCGTCAAGAGTTCCCTTAGTGGTCTTAGGTTGGGGCAAGTCCCTTCGATGATTAAAAATATTACGATGCATTACGTGCTGCTCAAAAATTTCAAAACAAACCTTTGCGTTTGTTTTATACACTTTTTTGTGGTTTCTAATGCTCAACAAAGGTATCCATCCATTAGTGATAACAATTACTACCAGTATTGAACTTACTGTTCAAAGTGGCACAAAATTAATATAGTGAATGTTACGTGCATACAATTATTTAATTAAATGACATTTTCGAAAGCAATAGACAAAGGCTGATTTAGTTTGGGCAATCACCACGAAATTGTATCGTAATTTCTTTATATCGAAACCAACATTTTCTTGTTTCAATGGAATCTAAAAAAATATTTTTTTAAGATATTTAGAAAAAACTTGAAACTAAAGTTTGCAAAACCAGTCAAATTTCGTAATATTTACCATATGAAATGACCTTGTCAAATAATGCTAATTTATTGTTCTAATCAAAGCCGGATCGTAATTTGTTTGCTTTATAACTACTATACTGGTTTTTAGATTTTATTGTTTGTAACATCAGATATGCTCGTGCATCAAATTATACAGGGTTGGGTTAAAATTCGCTGTTCTTAATTATTATCTGCTTGCTACTTCAACACTATAATGATATACGCAATAATATGTTTGTGAAGTTAGTTATAATGCAAAAAAATCGTTATGATGTTCCATTTCCATTAGCGATATTGCAAGTAAAAATAGCGAACTAAAAGTAATTTCATTTTATGTTATTAATTTATCTTCTAATTGAATTTCGTAGCTTCTCGTTGGCTTCTCCCAAATGTTGGTGGAATTAAATGATTGAATGTCGAAGATTTACCGTAGATGTTATAGATTGGTTCAGTCGGATTAGTATGGCGCTGATATCAAGATGGCGTGAAATGAATTGTTGAAGGAAATTTGTGCTGAGGAAAAATAAATGTTGCTGTGATGAAGGATTAATTCGCTGTCGCGGGATTGGAACAATCGTGGGTGATAATCTACACGTGTATGTGTAGTTGTATGTCTGCCATATCCGTTGTTTTTAGGTGGTTGGTTGACCTCTTCCCCTGACTGACTTCATGACTTTCCCATTGATGAAGTAGTTTATCAAGGAAGAGTTATGAAATATTGATATGAGTGAATGAAATAAGAAGTGAGTGGCACGAGTATGAAAGGTCCGGCAGAAAATTAGATGATGTAGTTTATGTACACCTGATTCGATGATTGTAAAATTTATGATACAATTAAAAGTTCTTCCTCATTTGTTAAGAAATTTAGAGATTAAAAATTGCTCTATTTTGTTGACGAAAGTATAAGTAGTGGAACGTGTAGCAGTCCTACCACACCGGAATCTTAGCATGCATTAAAACGCCTTCATGCTAAAATGTGTTGTACCAGTCGAAAGCACCAAAAAGTGCAAAGTTTAACGGTTTATTTGTAAACGCGTTGTGGAAAAATCCGTCAACGGCTTTTTCCAGTTAAAAGCAACTATTAAATCGACACCATAAAAGATATACGTTAAATCTTAAAATAATAGGAAATAAAAAAAGTCGTGAGATGTGGTGAAACACGTGAGATGTTGCAATTCTCTAGAGATGTTATACGTGAGATGTTGTATCTATATGTTTTTCTATGCGGGTCGGCTTTGTTTGACGATATATTTTTCTCACGTCTTGTTATCAGGATTTGGATTTTATTTTAAATGTATTAAAGCTTTATATTATGAATTTGTATTATTATTATTATATATTATTTGGTAATTAGTTATTACTAACCTGATTTATTAATTGGTATATTACATTTGTTTGAAAAATCAAATTAGATTTCATTAGGCAATTTATATATTATATTACCGGATTACTCATAGAATTGATGAATTATTAGAGAATTGCTTATTGCAATCGTTAATTGATCAATGATAATCCAGTATCAAGGGTTTTACAAGGTTCGTGCCAAATAAAGATGGGTTCTAAACATATTTAGTTATAAAAATTGTTGCGCAAAGTTGTAATAATTTTTGAACAATATAATTAAATATTCAATATTAAACGGATAGACGCATGCGGTATTGCATCTCTTAATCTTAAAGTTTGAAATTTTTATGTCTAAAATATTTATGGATAACTTCTCGCACCGCGGTAAGTATGGGGTAGGTTCTGAATGGCGCAGATGACGCGGGGAAGAGTAGAGCTATAAAAAAACTGGTCGGATCTAAAGATATTTTAGAGGAAAATAATACAGTTCTTTTCAAGGTCGAATTATCTCTAAACTATATCGTCCGTTTCATCACCCCATCGCTTCAAAATTATAACATCTTTCGCTTGAGAAAATAACGTACAGTTTCAATAGCTGGGATCTACATTTAAAACTACCATTAGTTGCGTTTATTGCGATCTTCAGAAATAATTTTCATATTTTTTTTAACACGTACTAGTCATATGCTGTTCTACTTCGCACTTTCTACCGATTTCTTAGAATTTAACAAAAAGTTCTTTCGCATAATTTTTTGGGTTTGTCACAAATTTTATTGAGATCAGAAAATTCCCAGAAGTTTATACACAATGCTTCAAATTGCATTATAAATATATAGATCAATCATCACACATTTTTTGTAAAATCATATTATTTTTTTTAGAAATTTCCGGAAAGTTTTTATAAAATTGTTATTTCATGCAAATTTTTAAAAATGTGCTACAGAATTTTTTAAATTTTATACAGAATTCATTAGAATCTTCTTGGAACTTTTCTTAGAATCTTCTTTATACAGGCTTCTTATTTACATATTTTGAAATCACAGCTTTTCATAAAGTTATTGCAAATGAAGGAAATTCCGCAAACTTTTTATAAAATTTGTTACAAAATTGCTCTTATCAAAGCAGGATCTTAATTGTTACTTTTGACTACTATACTGCTTTTTATATTTTATCCTGTTTATTTGTAACATAAAAATGCTGGTTGCATGAGATTATACAGGGTTGGGTTAGAATTCGCTATTCATAATCATTATAATAAATTACTTAAATTCTTATAAGATAAACACTGAAATCCAGTGGCAGATATAGCTTAAGGGGGGGGGGGCAAGCCATCTTACCCTCCTTATGACTACAATTCTCTGCCGCCGAAGTAATAGCGGAATAAGCGTTGGTGATACTCGTTGTCTTCCTCTTCCTCTGACGTTGAACTCATCTGCTTCCTCATTGACGAAATAGTTTGTCAATGAAGGGTTATGAAATATTGATATGACTGAATGATATAAGAAGTGAGTGACGAGAGAACGAAATATTCAGCAAAAAAATTAGTGGAGTAGTATAGGTATGTACCTGACCTGATGTTATAGAATTATGCTACTGACCGTAGTTGAATTAAATTTAAATAAAATAATAAGCGATTTGTAGTAGCGTTTACTTAGATGCCAAATAGGTTTAAAAGTGCGAATTGGCTCACTATGTAAGAATCAGGTTAATCACTAGATGGAAAATTATGCTAGTTGAGATGTGCGAATTTGCTCGATAAGAACTAGAACAAGACCCAAAATGCGTCTAATTAGCGCTGGTTGTGGTGGGTCGTTTTATATGAAATTACCTGAGAAGTTGTTTCTGGTGGATCGTTCAGCCGTGGCAATTTTCAAAGTAGTCAGCGTCACTTAGGCGTGCCTTGAAGGAAACTTCTGTTAGAAAATTTTAGATAGGTTTGTAGTTCCAACCAATAAAAAAAGTAGTAGTAGCTTTACGCCACGAAAATTTTAGAAACATTGTATTGAAACGAGTACTGAAAATATTCGTTAAACGCTTTTTCAGTAAAAAAAAAAACAAGAATAATAAGAATAATAAGTAGCTTTTGTATTTGTGTGAATGCGCGCACACATGTTTATGGCAAAGGTACCGACATATCTAGCGCGGTGGGTTTTCTAATTTTAGGCTCGCGAATGTCGGAACGATTGAACATATTTTCCCATACGCGTCGGCATATCCTTTTACAATGCTTCCGCGTTGAGCGGAACGTTTAAGAATTTTCGCGGGGTATGAGATTCTATTTTAAGCGTATTAAATCTTTATAACAATATTATTTGTTAATTAATCGTTATTAATTACATTGGTTAGTTGATTTCTTAAATTATATTTATTTGATTAGTCAGTTTATATTACATTAGAGGATTACTCATTGTATTCCATATCAGATATCTATTAGAGAATTGGTTATTGCAGTTGTTAATTAATTGAATTAATGGGATATTATAATCCGATATGAAATTAATGGCATTTCCTGCCAGTTACTCAATTTTACTTCATATCCGGTATCTCAGCAAATTTTTGTTAAACTTTGTGATAAAATTCCTAAAATTTTCTAGAGAAAGTTTAAACTTTTAAACAGAATCATTGAATGTTTTACAAAATTCTTGCAACTGCATTGTATATCGGTGAAACCCCTCATATATTTTGTAAAATTTTTGTTAACGTTTTCTGGAAATTTCCCCAAAACTTTTTTAATTTTATACAGAACTCATGGAATTTTCTTTTCCTAGAATATCATCACAAATTTTGGAAATTACCGCAGGTTTGTCCTAAAATTATTGGAGATCAAGGAAGTTGAGAAGTTTTTGTAGGTTTACCACGATTACCAAAATTTTTGGAATTCGAATCATTCGCTTGAATTTTCGTCAAATTTTTGATGATATATACAAAATTCCTGGCATTTTAGACAATATACCTGAAATTTGATTACATATTCAGAGAATCCTCTTTTAAGATTTTCAAAATTCGGGAAATTCCCGGGAATTTTTTGTGAAATTCTTGAATTTTCTAGAAAATTGTATTAAGGTTATTAAATTTTGTATATCTTGCGGTTAACTGACATATATATGCTTAGAGAAGAATCATATGATCTTGCAAACAAAGAAAATGTACTACGAAAAATATAATTAATTGGTGATATTTATTTAAGAAAATTTATTTACAAAATATGCCATATTAAATGAATAATAGCAGCACAGGACCTGTCATATATACATGTTTTTCATCAGATGAAAATTAGATCAATCGAATATTTCAATCAACACATCAATGAATTTTTTTCTCTCTTTCAACGAAATCATTCTCAATAAACACTCACTCACTGACACCTACTTCATTTTATTTTCCTAAACAACTTATTTATATAGTAATGAATACGTGCATCAAGAATTTCAAATGAATATGTACATTGTACTGTATGTTTTTATATGACGGTGCTATAGAAATATTAAAAAAAAACATTTTCACGCGATAAAGAATTTATAATACAATAATTAATAGGTTTTATTTAAAGTATTTTAAATATGTGTATTAAAAAGTGATACGGTTAATGGCATGTTTAAAAAAAAATTCAATTCGATTTTTTTGTATCGCAAGTTAAAATCATAACCATGTACAATACTCGCACGATTACCTTCTGGGGCTTATTTTACATAAGACACACGAGACACATGAAATTTTTACGTATAACTGCAACCGACTGCAACATTGACTGAAGAAACGTCAAATTTTAGGTTATAAAAATTGAACCCAGTGTATAGGTTGTAAATTGTTGATTCACCTTGTTGGCTCGATGATAGCAGTTCAAGTTTGTTTTTGCCATATCTAATGGTACTAAGTACTGGTAATGATGGAGTAACTTTTTTAGGAAAGCGGGTCTTAAACAATAGAAATACGCTGCTTGACATTTAAATCAGAAATATCATATTTGTTATAAAAATCAGTCTTTATATACAAATATTAGGTATTGTAATACAAATACTCAATTTATGCATGTACTATAAATGACTTGGCGTTTTTTAACTGATTAGACCTTTAAACATACGTGCTTTCAGTAGGTTATGATTACTTATTTAATAACACATCTTATTACCGACGCTTGATGAAGTATATTTATTACACATTTAATTTATTTACGGATTATACCAGAGGATTTCTTTATTGAGGGGGATGAGGGTTACTTTATTAATGGGACTTCAATGTGCTCAATATATAAACGTAAATACATTTACTACGAAATATAGTCAGATGCTTTTTGGAATTATCTCCGAGTATAAGCATCGTGGTTTTTCCCCTCCAGATAACCCCACCGTTTTGAAAGCATATAATAAATTAGTTAGATTGAATATTTTTTTACAAATATCTGGGAGTATAGGAATCGTGGTTCTGATCCTCCTGATATCCCCTGTTAGTATGTATGACTCGACTATTAGAACTTTAGACATTGAAGTCTTTAACGTTTTAATTGTGTAGGCTTTTCTATCGTTACAATATGATAATATTGGTTTCGAAAATAGCGTTTGAGAGCTACACGTGATACTGTTACAAAGTTTGTTACAATTCTATACATTCGAGGAGGTGACACAATTACTAATCTGCACTTCATATTATACGTAACTGTTTTTCTTTCTCTTTTCAGGTAGGAAAAGAAGAATTGGCGAAATTGGCACAAGGTTTCGATAAACAAGATATCCTAGCATCCAGTGGCGTCACGCTGGCAGGCCAGCGTTATATTTACCTCTCAGGAACGGAACGAGTGATACGATGCAAGTTAGGAAAAGTTGGAGTGCACTGTATGAAAACCACACAAGGTACGCATGATATTAATATTTGTAATCTGTAAAGCCTTACTATATCCATCGGGATAAGAAGTAAATATTAATTTAAGAAAATCAAACTATATTCTTCAAATCCGTTCGAGATCTCCAGACTTGAGCTGTTCACGAATACTTGAAGTAGAAAATCATATTAAATAATTTCTTGGTACTTCCTTATTTATATTTTATTTAACGACTGGTTTCGTCTATACCGCAGTGAAATCAATATATCTTGTTAACATGCTAATGGTATGGGTGATTTTGGAGTGGCCGTGCAATGTTCCTCTGAGAGCTGAAATTAGATGAGCTCGTTTTCTAACTCTGGCTAACGTGGAGTCTAAGTCTTTTTTCCAGTTGAATGTTCTGCGGAAACTAATGAAATTAAACTCTTCACATTTTGGACACTCTGCGTTTATTATGTTAGACTACATCAGTCGACGTTTCAGACCCTCTCAAGTTCATCTTCAGGACTAAAAACCAACAATCTTGTTTTAATTTTTTAATAATAATGAAACAGGTTCCACCCCATAAATGGACTGTATCTACCGAAAAAAAGCCACTGCGATCCGTTCGAAATGCTTTAATTAATAAATAAAATATCAGGTTCAACCTAGTAGTTACTAATGAACTTCGCATTTTGGACACTCTGCGTTTATTATATTAGTTCACATCAGTCGACGTTTCGGCCCCACTTGGAGGTCATCTTCAGGACTAAAAACCAACAATTATGTTTAACGTTTTAATAATAACTGTTTATTCTTTACATTCGCATGTTTTTTGTTTAGATGACACCAATCCTTTAGCAGTAAAACAGGTTCCATCCCATAAATCGACTGAATCTACTGAATAAGAAACCCATTGCGATCCGTTCGAAATGCTTTAATTAATAGATGAAATATCACGTCCAACGTAGTAGTTACTAATGAAATAAAACTTCGGATTTTGGACACTGCGTTTATTATGTTAGATTACATCAGTCGACGTTTCGAATAATAATTAAAGCATTTCGAACAGATCACAATGGTTTTTTCAGTCCATTTATGGGGTGCAACCCGTTTCACTGCTGAAGGATTGGTGTCATCTAAAGAAAAAACATGCAAACGTAAAAATCAACAGTTATTATTATTAAACAGTAAATCATATTTGTTGGTTTTTAGTCCTGAAGATGGCCTCGAAGGGGGGCTGAAACGTCGACTGATGTAATCTAACATAATAAACGCAGTGTCCAAAATCCGAAGAGTTTTATTTCATTAGTAACTACTATGTTGGACGTGATATTTCATATATTAATTAAAGTTCTGCTCAAAGTTATGCCTAGGTACGTAATCTCATCCTGGAGTGGGATCGATTATTCCCATAGACGGAGTCGGATTTCAAAAGGGTTCTGTTGTTTATTTATTTTTTTTGCGAAATTGGAGTGTTGGGATTAGAATAGCTTGGGTTTTGGCGGGATTTGGTGTTACTCGCCATTTCTTTGCCCAACCGGGAAACGGGTTGAGACAATTTTGGGTGTTGTGGCTAAGTCATTTTCTTTGGGACCCGCAGGTCCAAAAGACTGTCATCGGCGTCTAGGGCACTAAGACACTATTTAGTTTGAGGTTGGGACATATGACAACATGCAATATAGAGTAATGAGACAAGCACAAGGCCTTGTGGAACACCGACTAGAGGATGAATTCCTTAGATAATTTGTCTCTTGCTTTGATGCGAATGGAGCGGTGAGATGGAGTAGGTTAAGTTCAATCACCTTCCTAATCATCCGGGCTTGTCAGAGAACCGAAAACCTGGGAAATGTCCACAGGAACAGTGAATACTGTTTAGTGAATGGGTTACATCAATTTGAAATTTCAGGGGTAGGTAGTGTGTAGAGCGAGATGCTCTGAATCCAAATTGGTTGTTAGGGATTATATGGTTTGATTTGACCACGATCTCAGACGGCCGTCACTATCTTTTCAAAAATCTTACCCAGGACATTGAGGGAAAGTGATCGGTCTCTATTAGGTTTGGATATCATAATGGTGCTTGCTATATTCCAAGAATTGGGAAAATATCGTAAATGACATTATTATTTATATTCCGAATTAGTTGGTTGGTTTCTTGGGGAATGTTTCTGAGGATTTGACGTGTTAGGGTATCATTGCCAGGAACAGTGTTTTGCTGGCTTTTAAGGTTTCGAAGACCTCGCCTAGGCTAGACGATGTCAGATTCTGAAAAATTCAGTATAGGTATATGCCTGCTTGCAAAACTGTCTACAAGAGAATTGGTGTCTGCCAGAAAATTATTGTCTAAGAGGGGGATTTGATAGGATTGTTCCATATAACTTGCAAAACGTTCAGCTAATTACGTTGGAGAGTTTATAAGTTTACATTGGGGATCTTTCAGTTGAGATTTGGAATTAGATTTCTGCCCTGTTAGGAATTTCTGTCAGAATTTTCTATCAGAATTTGGGTGGTTAAGTTTAGATGTGACTTCGACCTAACGCTCCTTTTTCTACGCATTTATTTTCCACCAAATTAGAACATTGGCACCAGGGCTGTCAAATTCTGAAATATAAAAGGCGACTCTCTTGGAATGCTATCATGCACCCGTTTATTTTTTGCATGTGTTCATAATCATTTCGCGTTTATGCAAGTTTTAGATTGGTGTTTTCTTTAATCAGTTTGGAACCTGTTAACATTACTTCCAGTCCCTTAGATAGATCATACGGATTTCCAGACTTTCCTATGAGGACTATAACGTGTGTGGAGACTACATTTTCAATTCCGTTAAATTGGTATGCCCAATTTGACATCCTTTCATTCATAAAGTTCCATGAGTGATAGGTACATAAAGTGTGATATCTGCTAAATATGATTTGTTTGTATCGAAAAATTGCTTGCCTAATTGGTCTTCTAAGTAATGGAAATGGTTATTCGTAAATATTCTTATTTCCTCTATTGAAAAGCAATAATACTGACTTGTATTGAACTTCTTCTTTCATTTCCTTAAAAATTTTCAACTGCTCCTCATGTTCAGATATATTTTAAACCCAAATAAGTTTCTTTTAATAATTGCTCAGATATATTTATTATATCATTTTCAATGTGAGAAAACAATAGACTTTTTATAATTCTTGCACATGCTATAAAGGAATCGTCGTAAACTTGTTTTTATATAAATAGTTTTAAAAATCTAGATAGTGCTCCATCAAAACGACACTTCTGACCTACTTTTATTTCTGTACACAAACCGAGATATAAAGTGACGCTGGTCGTTTTTATGTGCATTCAAAAATTATTTTAATATTAGTTGTATCCTCATTTGGCTACAATCCAAATATCCATATAAAGTTCAATCAAAAGAATTATTAAAAATCATAAATTCTATATTTTCATATTATTAAAATGAAAATTTTAATTTCATTCATTTTCCACAATTCTCTGACTTCGTAACGCTCTTTTTGTATTAAGTTTAGAATTCGCCTCATTGCCATCACATTAACATAATTGGGGCGTAACTATTTAAATAAACCACTAAACATAGAGTTTTCAATTTAAAATCGTAGATTAATGATGTGATTAAACCACTGGAGATCCCCGAATAGTAATAATAATCCTTTTTCTACTCGCCAAAAATGTGGTTACCTAAAAAAAGAGTATTTAGACTCTCTTCAGACATCCTATTTGTACTTTTTCTACTTCTTCTCTTTCATTCTTTTATTTACCGCCCAGACTATCTAATATTAATTTTTTCGTTCTCACGAGAATTTCTCTTCTCAAACGCATTTCATTCTTTCCATTGCACGCCTCGCTTTCTTTGCCAACATCTGAACAAGTCCCATTCTGTGCCAACATGTATCCCAGACATTTATATCTTTTCACCGTTTTAATTTTTCTCCTTCAATTTTAAACTTATCTTTTTTACTTTCCCTCCCTCCTTTCTTGCATACCATCTCTTTTGTCTTTTCCACATTCAGTTCTAATCCCCTTCTATCCATGTATCATTTCATTCTCTTTATCACATCCACCCCCTGCCTGCCAAAGATAATATAACCTTGCCTTATCCCCCTCTTTACTTCAAACCATTCTGATACATCCTGTCTTACTGTCGCTCTAATTTTCGCTCCATCTTAATTTTTTCTTATCATTCCTATCATTCTTCCATCTATTCCCATTTTACCATAATCTCTCTCTTATCGATTTATCAAACGCCGACTTTAGATCTACAAACAACATATATAATTTTCTCCTATCTCCTGATTCATTACATAATTTATTGTCACTATGTTGTCTGCAGACCCCCTACTTTTAACAAATCCTGTCCGCATCTCGGATAAAAGTCCGTTCTCTTTCAACCCTCTTTCCAATCTTCTATTAATAATTCTCGCAACTATTCTATATATCCCATTCATCACAGTAACACCTCTATAGTTTTCCACACATTTTTATCACCTCTCTTGTACACCGGGACAATTTCCCCTTGCATCCATTATTCAGGCATTCTTTCTTTTGTTTTCTATACTTTGTTTATTCCCCTGGTTATTGTTTCTGAAGCTCTTACTGGTAAGAAGCTCTTACTTATTCCTAGTTCAGAAGCGTGTTGTCTAGCAGAGCTAGGGGACCTTTTACAATCGTGTCTCTTGTGGTTTTGTTTTCATTAATAAACCTTTTGTTCGATACCCATCTACACATCTCGAATGGTGTTACGTCTAGTTATTTCGTCCGTTATTAAAGTGACACCTGAAGAGTCATTGCGTGTTAATCACTAATTCGACACTTACGTATCGTACAAGCACGCGGTGTTCTCGATCCACAACGGCATGATGGTTCCTAAATGGCATGGCATGAAGAGTCGATAGAAATTTACGCCATACCCCTTTCTAGCCGAATACTACCCATTACAAAAACGTCCTTCTCCCGGGGACCACCGTGTATTTATATCTATTAAACCTTTCGAACTTAGTGTAGGAAATATGGAATGTAATAAACTTTGTTAAATTCAATCTACCATAGCCATGTAATTTAGTTAATTCTATAGACCAAGGGTTCTTCAACTTACATAGTCTACATAGCCCTTCTTGAACAAAATTCTGTTGTGGACTCCACCCCAACCTGTTTTTTGAATAAAGCGAAACATTAGGAAATGGAAAAAGTAATATCAAATTTGTTTCACGGTTCCCTGGTTATGAATATGCGGACCACTAGGGGTCCACGGGCCCAATTTTAAGAAGTCTTATTATAGATGTACTTCAATTTCTTATACTTCGTATTTTTATTTCAGCTGTTGTAGTATCACTTTACGAAGACCCTATCCAACCTCAACAAGCGGCCTCAGTCGTAGAAAAATTAGGTGATTATTTAATTACCTGCGGATACTAGAGGTGAGTTAAATTTTAATTCATATATTTTGTTTATACAATGCTAGGATTGTCAACTAATTTCTTAGTTGGGAAGTTGGATTTCACTCAAATTCCCCACAAATTTTTATTTCAAATACATAATTGGACAAAGTGGAGATACATACAGTCCATCAAGTAAGAAAAATGCAAACGAGGAAGCAGTGTGTTGAGTGGAAAATGTGTATGAAGTGGAAGGAGAAGCAGAACAAGTGGGAATTGGTTCCTGTATCGACTCAAAATCAGCGTACACTACAAAGGGTACCCGCATCCTGTTTTTAAAATCAGTGAATTCTAATACGTTCCTGGATGTTTCAAAGCCATTATGTAATTTAGTCATACAAGTAGTAGGTAATACGGTATAGACCTAATTACAATCGCGTTCTTGATGTTTGGTAAGTTTTTCCTGCGAGTCGAAACAAACTAAGCATCCATCACAAATATGTCTGGTATAATGATGACTTGAAATTTGAGAATTTAACAATCTTGACATGTTCGAGACTAAAACAATGTGCGATTTTGAATCTAACAAAAGCAAACTAACGTGTCCTTCACCTTTAAGAGCTAAATAGGGCCAACATAATCTCGTTCATCTGTTCAAATTTTTTAATGTCACTTAACTTGACCGGAAATGTTATATTGTCCAATTTGAGTACAGTCGATTAGTGTGGATAATTTGTTGGCTCTTGACGTGGTTGTGTAGCTGTAGGATATAGAGCTGCCACAATCGACCACGCGAAGCACGCCTCGTCTTCATTGCCAATATTGATGGTAACATTTTTGTTTTAAATCTCCCGTGGCAGATCTATAAACGACGATCCTCCGAGCGGCTGGAACTTTTTAATATTGATGCTGAAAAATTTGACTGCGGCCAAGCTCCAGCCCTGTCACGTTCTTGAAACTCGTCAGTTCTTTTAAGGTTTTGAAACGAACGAATTGTAAATTTTCCCGATGTCGATGGCCTACATTCTTGGTGTGGAAGGATTTTAGTTTGGGCGCCTTTATTGATGTAAAATTTCCATAATCCGTAGTCGACGGTACGTCAATGCGATAAGATGCAACTGGATTCATATAGCCAGATCTAACCGAGAACAATCCATTTCCAATTGGAGTCATCGGTTTGTTATTATGTTATATCGACTTTAGATGATCGATGTAAGACTTCTGGCACCTAAAATCCATAGAAAATACATCGCACGTTATTCGAAGCTGTGCCGGTAAACCAAAACCATCACCAATAACGGCAATAGCAGCAACACCGGATGTTGATGGCGCTGCCATAACCATTGGATGCTTTCTGGACGGTATTATCTGGTGCGTCTTTAAATGCTCGATATATTCGACGCCAGAAGTTGTTATCACCCCACACTCGCCACATAGATTATTATGAGCTCCATGATTATTCTTAAGGCGTCGGTTAAAATTATCCCGTTGCGTGAAAATTGTCTCGCATAGCGGACAATCGATACAAATTGTCGCGCTGCAAGCGGTCTGGTCGTGGCGTCCGAGATCGTACAAATGTTTGAAAGTTTTAGCACAAGTGTACATATGAAACAATAGAACTTTGATTCATTTTTGTACAAAAGGTAACCAGTGTACCTTTTATTCATGTAAATACAAATTTATTTCAATATTGAGATTTCCCCATTATTCTTTATGATTTAATTGAAAATGAATTTCAAGCCGAAAAAGTTAAACTGTAAGATTCATGTGTATGATCAAACGAGTTGTAAAAGAAAATATGAAGAGAAGAAGTAAAGAAATGATTCTATCGTGTTAGATCGTTTTATCGCTTGGTTGATGATGTTTAGTAGTCAGTCGTTAATATTAACATCGACCAGGTAATGAAAATCGTCTTTAAAAGACTAATAATCATGGTGCTAGAATAGGTAGGCAGGTTCTGTTTGGCATTTGCATGTGTGCGTATATGTATGTGCTGTAAAAGTCGTAATGGTATTGCACATACAATATGCAGACAGCAACCTATAAGCTTATTTGAAGCGTGGAAAAATATATACCGTAAGAAGTTTATAACCTGTCGTCATTTCAAGGCTGCCAATTACAACGGTCTTCGATAAAATAGCAGTGTATCTTATGCAAATCAATTTGACAAAAACGGTGCAGGAATATTTATGTAGTACAGGGATCGTACCCCAGCTCCCGAGATATTTCTATCTGGTCTAATCTAATAATATATTAAAACCGTAAAAACGTGCAGCCCGTCAACTAATGGAAAAACCGGAAGGGTGCTGTGAAGGGTCTCCTTAGAAAATGAGAGCTCCACCAATAAAATGAAAAATGTACAGAAAATGCCTACATTTTTTATTTGAAAAAAAAAACGAACAGAGACGTACTTCTGTGTTATTGGGTCAAATTGAAAGGTATGAAATTGACACTGAGCCCGTCACGGCTTTTGTATTTATCCTATAACGGGCCAGGTGTGGGCGGGCCGGCGTGTGCTGCGCAATTGTGCAGTAGTGTGCAACCAAAAACTAGGAGCCCACGCCGTGATCTGCACGTGGCTTAGTTTACAGTAGACCAGACGGGATGTTATTGTGGCGAGAACTGAAAACGAATCGACAGCAACGGGCTACCGGCCGCCCGTCTCGCTATAACAGAAATGCATCTATTAAAGATAATTATACGAAACATTGGGGTGTCACGTACGGTAGCCGTTTCGCACACGACACGTTCTAACATAAAAATACTTTTCGAGAAAAATTGAAGAAAGCGATTATGCAAGGTCCATCTATTTTCTTCAGTTTTTACCTTTTTCTAGGCTCGATGAAAATGTACAAATCCATACGTTATACCCTTAGATAGGTCTTGAGTACGGTCATGGTATAGGTCGGATACTATTATTTAGAAATAATGTGAAAATAAGTAAAAGCTGAAAATGCGCTCTTTCCATGGCTTTGATTGACAATTTTGTTTTGGACTATATGGAATGTTGTGGAATGGACGTGCGGCACATAGTTGAAAAGCTTATTTTAGGACGTTTCCGAAAACTGCTTAACGGAAATTCTACAGTTTATAGTTATTGAGTTTTGAATTTTTTTTACAACTTTCAATTGTTTACATTTTAATGGATTGTTAGGCTTGAATCTGTACATTTCTGTTCATAATTCATGAATAAAAAGAAATAGTGAAATAAATCCTACAACCAGGTTTTAGAATTCGTTGAACACTGTCTTTTGACATACATAGTAATTTTGAAAAAAAATCCACATTTTCACTTTCTCCAAACATACGCACACTGGTTATAATTTGCGCCAAATCACAGTTATCCATATATATGTATTACACGGAAAGTTGATACCGGATTATCATTAATTCCATTAATTAACGCTTGCAATAAGCAATTCTCTAAAAATTCATCAATTCAATGAGTAATCCGCTAATATAAGATATAAATTGACTAATCAAATCTAATTCAATTCTTCATACAATTGTAATACACCATTATTAATAAATTCATATTATAAAGATTTAATACGTTTACAAATAAAATTCAAATCCCGATAACAAGACGTGAGAAAAATATAATTGTCAAAAAAAGCCGACCCCACATAGAAAAACAGATACTTTTACATACGCAAAATTTCCTCACGTGTTTATCATGAAAAGATAAACACGCTGTAAGATCTTTCCGAAAGCTAGCGGCATCCTCTATCTTATAAATGTATGTGTTCCTATTTTTCACACGTACAGAGTATCAGGAGATTTCTGTTACAAATGTTTTTATTATTATTAGTTTGTCTTACGGCTTAACGTATTTCTTTTGCGGAAGCGATTTTATTGTTTTTACTGGAACAAGCGAATTTTTCCACCACTCATGTTCATATAAGTCGTTAAGCTTTGCATCCTTCGGTCCTTTAGACAAATTTGATTGGATATTAGGTTCAACGCATTTTAGCAGGTGTTTTTAATGCAATGTTTCTAAGATTTTGGTGGAGTAGGACTGTTACTACTACTACCGCTTACCGCCACCACTTTCATCAACAACATAGAGCAATTTTGATCCTTATGTTAACGGGTGAGGAAGAAACTTTTGATTGGTCGAAGTCCTTGACTACTTAAAACTTTTTAGCAGAAACTTCTTTCAGACCAAACCTATATTGTCACTGAGTCACGCAAAATGCCACTGGCCAGCCAATCAGCCAGGAGCAGATTCTTCCCAGAAAATTCCGCATAAAATGACCCGCTCATCTAGTGTACCTCAGTCACTTTTTGGGTCTTAGATAGATAGATAACCTTTATTGGCATAATTTACATCACTTAAAACTACATGAGAAAGAAAAAGAAAAAAAAAATT
>WYDF02197559.1:0-27962 GCA_009867245.2 Adranes taylori | reverse complement strand
TTTATTCTTGAATTCACTTTTAACCCACAATTATTTACTACTAACCCATTTGTTCCCACGACATTTATTTCATAGATTTTTTCAACAAAAAAAAAATGTGTTCATACAACGGAAATGTTTTGTTTTTTGTATTATTATCTAAAATTCAAAGTAATATATAGGTGTACTCATTTGAGTACAACGGGAATATAGGCATGTTATATAATATGTAATTTTTCAATTTATTTGTAATAACTATTCAATACAATTTATTTTGTGGTATGGTATTTAATAAAACAGTCTCTTTTAAGGCAAAGTGTTGCATTACATTTGATACAAGCCCATCTTGCTTGTTGATGACATTAACTACAACGTAACTCTTTTTCGATTTTTTTGGGGAAATGTCCACCTTCGCTATATACAATGCTTTTTGCTGTAATACTAGAATGTTCTGACTTTTCAAATACTGTCATATAGTGGCGGGCAATACTTCTCGTTAAAATTGAGCTCCACCTCCTAATAAATATAATCGCCAGGCGTTTGCTACGCTACACATTGAAAATGGGGGTCCAACCATCACTTCTTACGTTGGATCGATACTCTATAATTATTTTCAATTTGGTCTAATAAGTCTACCCCCCAGCCGCTCCCCCTTCATTGCAGAATTGTAATTAACGCTTCACTTTTGCTCGAGGCAGAAAACTGTCATAATTAGTCATCATAGTGACAATACTATTATCTTTCCACCTAACTAGAAGCAGATAATATTCTTTGTCAAAGTTGTAAGTGTAATGCCCACGATTTTCTTCTTTTATTTACTGTTGATCTTGTAAAGGACGGTTTTTAGCCCTATTGCCTCGCACGGTTTGCCTTGCTCGATATCCTAAACGACGAAGAGTTTACATCAAATCATGACTCGTAAAGTAGTTATTAAAAAAAATTATATGATCCTGTAGTTCTGTCAGTACTGATAAAACAACTCGTGATCCTAATGGTAGATTCTCAGCTATCTTTTTATCACGTACGAAATTGACAGTTCATCCAGTCTTTGTATCCAAAGCGGACTGATGGCTTTCCTCTAATAAATTGTTTTGATGACTGATGCCCGAAATATTTCACCATGGCCTCATCAATAGAGAGCTTTTAAGGAATATGCCGCACTGTTTGAAATTTTTGTTGAGTTTTTCTCGAATTATATGCTGATATCCACTGAACAACAAGATGCCTATGAATATCTTCATGTCTATTTGGCTAACAGAAAATGAATGACTATTCTGTTGAGAAGCATACCTCTGTGTCTCTGTCGTCAGATGTTTTATTACTTACTTCCTCATCAAATAACTTTCAAAGATATCAACAGGATTCAATTTTTCTAACTCTTCTTCGACTTTATTGTGTCGATCTATATATCCAGTTCCTTTGATCATGCGCATGTCCAGAATTGCGTTAGTCCATTGTGGTTTATGTTTTTAAACTCTATTCTTTTTCATTAATGGTTCGCCTGTATTATTATAATCCCGCAATAATGGAATATTATATTCCTCATCGCTTCCGCTATCCATAGCGAAAAATATTTCGACTACGCCAGGGACATCATATGGCAAGGTATCGGTTTGAATGTCATCTTCATCTATCTCATCTTCATCTGTATGGTAGTCGAGCTCAGGTGGAATGACAACGACATTAATATTTCTCTCATTTTCATTAAAGTCCTCTATAGCAGCTTGCAAATGATCATAGAATCTTCCAAAAAAATATTACAAGTGAAAATAGGCTTGGAATCCATTCATATATTTCTATAAAAAATATTTTTGATAAAACAACGTCATGACCCCAGTGTACTTGTTTGAGTCCACATAAATATTCAAGCCAAGAAAAGTTTATATGTGTAGTTTTTATTGTACTTTATAATAAAAACAAGCATATATTTGATAAAGGTTACCATGTATCTAATATTAGATACCTGATTATCTAATAATAGTAGCACAATTTGATTATAATCTATATTGCTAGAACATGTTAAAAAAACAATGTATATGACACGTGCACAATATTTAACAAAAAGTAAGGTTAAATCACAGCAGATGTTAGGCGACCTTTGGTAGTAACTTTTTAACCTAACATTTCATAATAATTTAACTTCCAAATACTGCAAATTTAGCAATTTTATGAGACATAGAGCACTGTAAATAGATAATTTGTTGACTGTACCCAAATGAATACACTGGGCAACAGGTAATATTGATAATTATTAATTACTCGACGATGGGCATAAATTCGCTGTATAATTTTTATTTTAATTTTTACTTTCAACTAAAAGCTC
Source organism: Adranes taylori (assembly GCA_009867245.2). NCBI lineage: Eukaryota > Metazoa > Arthropoda > Insecta > Coleoptera > Staphylinidae > Adranes > Adranes taylori. The sequence goes on along the minus strand of WYDF02197559.1, from coordinate 25,660 downwards.
TGTGGTCTGGCTAAGGTTTTATCAGTTTATCCCTACCAATTTTTCTTATAATTTCTATCTCCATACTACTTTTCCCTACTTTTAGTAAATTGCTAACTTCTAATGTATTCTCACCTAATTACCTCTTAATCCTACTCTAACAATTACTGACGCCATAATTGATATTTGTCTAATCAAATTTGTTTTTTAGTAACACTCATACAATGCTACACAATACGCTTTCTTTACGTATTATCCAAACACCAATCAAATCTATGCCTACTGATAACAGCAATGCACCGTATGGTATGCTCTATGTAGATTCTATAACCAACGAGCATCGTCCCTCTGTTACCTTATCTATTTTAGCGTTTATCCATGTGTTTTTTTTTTGCCGTCGTCGGAAATGATACTTTTCTTTCGATTCTCTTAGAAATTCTAGATTTTCTATGAAAATTAAAACATTAAATATTTTAAGGAATCTAGCCAACTTGAATTAATTAGATGACTCTTGAATATTATTTGTACGAAAAGTATATACAGTAGAACTAAATTAAAACGATGACAAATCTTAGCGTTACAATAATAACATAACAAGGTCATAATAAAGCCGATGCAACGATTTTATTTATAGGGCGGTTGGACGGCATTAATGTGGGCTACTTACAAAGGTCGCATAGATGTTGTGAATCTTCTTCTCGATCGAAAAGCGGAAGTAAATGTCCATGGCAATTACCATATACCGAGTTTAATATGGGCGGCTGGTCGCGGATATAGTCAAATTGTGGACGCTCTTATTTCTCACGGCGCTAAAATTAATATGGGCGATAAATATGGTACAACAGCTCTTATTTGGGCCGCGCGAAAAGGTCATACAGAGATCGTTAGAAGTCTTTTACGAGCAGGTAAAATCAACTATTACATTATATTTTGTATATTAAAAATTATATTATTACAATCTTGGGATATTGAGGTTCATCTGTCGTACCATCTTTTTGAACGCCGCTCTGGTGGTTGTTTGACTACCAGGTTTCCGTTGATGGTGATTTTTGTCATTCTATTGGCTGTCATCATGGATACATCGTCGTTACCATGTTAAACTATCGAATGTGAAAAAACGTTTTTTTATCCGCCACTTTTCGCCCCTTTGCATTGGACAAGACTTATATTACGGCAAATTTTTGAATTTTTAGCTGGCTTAGAATTCCAAATAGAACTATACTAATGCCTCGAATATGCTCTATCTTTCATGACTTTTCAGCAAAATCCTTCTTCGTTGTCTCCTGAAATTTCCATCCTTTTCATATTCGATATTTTTCATATACGACGACATACTCCATAAGCTTTGTCTTGCACAAGTTCCTCTTACTATATCTTCTGTTTGACATTCTTTTCGGATTGCTTTATTCTTTTCCTCGTGCTCAGAGTGTTCCAATTATCACTTTTAGTATAGTTACTCAGATTAGTTAATATATTGTCACGTTCTATTTCGGCGGATGATTTTGCCTCCAGAGTGACTGACAAGAGAGAGAGGTCTTTTAATGGGGTGCGCAGCAATCCTCTTTTACACTACAGAATCCTCTCGTACAATAACTAGAAAATGCTATTCACTTTAATACCCACTTTAATTTACCTACTAGGAAATGACTTTATAATCTGTTTCCCTATACTGTTTAGAATAAAACATAAGACTTAGTAATTGCTTACGTTGCCAGCCATGTGCTAAATTTTATCTGACTCAATGAACCAAAATTATAATTAAAGTACAAACAGTACGCACAGCCGTCACACCCACCAATCATCTTTCTTAGTCTGTTTAAAGAAAAGAGGTACATCAATTCAGCTAACTGTATTAATAATGATTAACGGTACATGCAAATAAAAAATAATTATTCGTACATCCAAAATAAATAATGCCTCATCAAAATAAGAAAATAAAATAATCCTTTTGTTCAATTAATTACTGCGTGCAAATAGATTAATAAACATGCGTTCAAGTTTTGTCAAATAAATTCTCCAATTATTTATAAAATTATTTTACGTACAGATTTTGTCGTTCCCGACCATCAGAAACATATTTTAGAATTACACATCGTTATTCTTTCTTAATTCACTTATTAATTCATTTCAATTTATTTTAATTTATCTCAGTAAATAAACTTGTTGCCTAATTAATTTAATGTATATTATTCAAAGAATTCAAACTTAAAAGCATTATTTAATTACTAACTAATGGCGTATTCTACTATGCTCCATATATAATTTCCGATACTTATTTAAGAATTAAATTTATTCATGATTTAATTTGGAATAAATTATAATTCATGATTTTATTTTAAAAACGGTGATTGACAAGGATTCACCCTACAATTTAAAATTTCTTATTACCGAGTGTTTTATTCAGTGAGAGCTGTGTGTCTGTTATTGCTTTCTTAGTCCTTCCTAGCTAGCTCGTCTCTGCACCTGTGTACCTTCTACTACCATGATACATGAGTTGGTGGCCGCGGATTAGGTAAAACAATTTGTTGAAGGTTTAATTAAGCAACATTTCATAAAATCTAGCCATCATGATTTATTTAAATGACTTACAAGTATCGAGAGTACAAAACTATCTACCATAGAACTAAATTAGAACGTGGACCAATTTCCTCGCTACAATATATCATATTAGGCTTGCAATAAAATCATATTTCTTTAAACTTTGTGCAACAAATTAAAACATGCATGTAAACATATGTGACATCGGATATTAACTTTTGTATGTTAACAGTTGTGTTATATACCCAACAAAGCATTTCTGTCCTTAAAATATCTGGAAGTTTTAGTAAAAATTCAAGTTTATTAGCCCATTTGCATATGCCTCCAAATGCCGGTAAAAAGTTCGATTATTGTCAAATATTATTCTGAATATGCTCTGCTCATTTTAGTGTTATTTTAGTATTGCCACAGATTATGTTTATTGAATATCAATTTATCAGAAAATCAATTTTGTATTAGGTTGTTTGTGTAAGGGAAGCATTAAATATTTTCTTTTATGTTTACGCTGGATGCAGGTGCAAACGTTGATACTGCTGGAATGTATTCTTGGACAGCACTCCTAGTTGCAACTCAAAGTAATTGTGAAGAAATTGTCAACTTGCTTTTGGAGTACAAGCCTAATGTGAATGCTCTGGATAAAGATGGTTGTAGTGCGCTCATGATTTCTTGCAAGGAAGGTTTCGCTGAAATATCTGCAGCTCTCATGTCTGTTGGCGCCTACATCAATGTACAAGTAAGTTTTATGTATATAATTTTATTTAGATTTTTCTAAACATACCTCCTTGATGAAAAAGTTTTAGGAATTTATTCAGAAAATTACAAATACAAGTTTATTCTTCAAAATCTACACTGTTTCCTCAAAGTACTCTCCATCGACTACAATGCACTTACGTCAGCGCTTGATCCAATGTTTGATACTCGATTTTCGGTTTGGCTATCAGAGCTGTCTTCGATTTCTCCATTATCTTCTCTTGGCTGCTAGGACGCGTTTCCCGGAGCGTTTTTTTTTTGAGTCGACCGAATAGGAAGAAATCGCAGAGAGGTTCTTGAATAAACAGTTGTGTGATACTGCGTTATCGTGGTGCAAAATTCTCGACATGTTTGCCCACAAATACAGCCCTTTTTGGCGAATAGCTTTACGCAAACATCTTATAACTCCCTTGTAATCCATGAAAATCGTGAGCATCACCTTCTTTTTCGACTGAAAACTACGTCTTGACTCATTCAGTCTACGCCATTCATTCACTTGATGCCTCGATTGCGTGTTATACTTCATAAACCCATGTTTGATGAATGTTGGGTCGGATCCAGCCATGAAAATTATGGATTTCGCGATGTCAACGCGGTTCCTTTTTTGCATGAAATTCGGGTCTTTTGGTCCCAGTTTTGCAGCGACACGTCTGAACCCCAAATCATTAACTATGAATGGATACATGTAATATGCCTTGAATGGATACATAAGCGATGTTTAAATTCTCTGCCAGCTCTCTATAGGTCAACTTGGGGTTTCCGATAATAATTTCTTTGATTTTATCGATGTTTTGGTTTTTGATTTTATCGACGATTTGCCGCTGCGCTCGTCATCCTCGATGGACTCACTGCCACTTCTGAAGCGTTCCTGCCACACATAAACGTTTGTTTTCGAGCATATGACACCCCTTCTTTCAAAGGGAGGCCCAATTACAAAAATTATATTGCCGCGGCTGGTCTGGTTCGTTGGGGTCGCTACGAATTGCCTCCACTCCTGTCCTGAATGAGGCGTCCGTCCAACTTAAAATCGGCGCCAGAGATCGAATCCTAAATCTCTGATGAAAGAGGAATGAGGTGCACACAAATAAAGATCACAAATAATAAAATTACAACCACCTTTTATTAAAATAATAAAATATGTAAGCTATAGCGTACCTTCCAAATGGCTCCCTGCTGAACTCTTCAGATCATGTTACAACAATTAAATTAAAGTCTTTAACATGATGAAGCTAATATAACATGACAAGTGTCAATAACGGATGCGCGTATTATACAAGATATAATAAATTAAATATATTACTCAATAGAATATTAGCCTATGTATATGTTACGATTTGTACAATGCGTATTTTACACTACTGTCCTAGCACTCCGCCTATCATGTACTACCCCGCTAAATTTAATTTCTACCAATAAGTGCCTCCATATAAATCTCCCGTAAATATACCGATACAATCTCAACCCCAGTAAAAATCCTTTCAAATCGCTACACAAAAAGCACACATTGAAGTGGTGGTAACAATAAATAGTATAACATACTGCAGGAAACTTCTTTCGGATACAACACAAGTACATTACTACATTTTATAAATAACTGATGTTCGGATGTTATCGAACTAGTTTATAAATCGTAAAACGAAACTACATATGTATAATGTTAGGCATCCACGCGATTGCTAACATATCAAAAGCCAACCCCCAATACCCACCTTAGAAAATCCTTAATACTATCCCTATCGTCCTTGTTAAAATCCTTGAAATCCCTAACACGCTCCTGCCTTAATTACATTATTGAGACAACCCACCGGTACTTAATTAAATATAACTGATTAAATTCTATGATGTGCAAACAAGAGTTAATTGAAACTGCTACAGCATTTACTCGACCAACAAAGGAGACGTGACGTCTACAACCAGTTGTCAATGCTAAAGCCATTAAATTAAGCCACCGTCATCGTTACAACCCGCGATGGAGCAACGATGTAATTATAACTGGCCAAAGGCTAGCTAATTAAGCCCTGAGAGCTTGCCTATAAAAACCACAAAAACGTGTTCAACGCCATCTTATCTAACGGAAATTTATAAATCTTACACGAATCGGCACCAAGCTCCAACATCCTCCATCGAACTCAATTAGTCACAAACTATAACTTGCAAAGTAATGCTATTTGGTTCAAACAGATACAATTATTTACCTCAAAACTAAACAAACACTTGCTGACAATAGAAGAACATCGACCGCGCACTTCAACTATCAAATGATTGAAATAGACAACAAAAGTATTTCTTATAAGATAATCACCACTCCAATTTCGATTATTACAAAAACAATTCAGAAAATTCACTTAATCACTTAAAAAACACATGATACCGCTCCACCTATAGCTTGAAACTAGCATGGAAGTTAGCATGGAAGGTACATTTAATACGTTCAATAATGATTTTGTAGCGTTTTCGAATACGAATACATCCAATGAAAAGGATGACAACACATTTATTATGCCGTCTTCCTTTTCGATTTATGATAGAGCTCCTTTCGGAGTAAATATCTCACTAATAGATAAAAATAAAGGTAAAAATAGAGGTAATAGATAAAAATAGCATTCATCCATCTTTGGTGGGTAAATGGTTGGCTACTAAAGATATTAAGGGGGTGAAACTTGTGTCAAGAGATATAAAATTTTACATATATTGAATTTGACTCTGCATTTAATTAATTTTATTGATTCCAATGATTTATTGGCTGAAAATAATGTTAAGTGTAATAATCCGTCATATTTAGTGACTTGTAATTGTCAGGGGTGTTCATAGTTCCATAACTGAAAGTGAAATTAAAAATAATTTAATTATCAATAAAGTGTATTCTAAATGTTTACACGACAAAAAATTTATGAGAAGGATTATTAGGGATGGGAAACCTATTCTGGAACCATCTTCGACATTAATATTAACGTTTTCAGGAACTTGTATTCCGGATAGGGTAATATTATATAATAATATTCATTACACCTCTCTTTATATTTTTCCCGTTAGACAATGCACTAAATGCCTACTATATGGTCACGTGGCTATGAAATGTAGGTCTTATCCTAGGTGCGGTAGATGTTCCTCATTGGTGGAAGATGGAGTTGTCCATGACTGCGCTAGGATTAAATATTATTTCTGCGGTGGGGCGCACTTATCCACAAAATATGATACAAAAACTAATAATCGAGCTTGCCCCGAATTCTTAAGTCAAAAAATAAATAAAAGAATCTATGGCGATAAACATTTCTTTCTTCGAAGCAAATTCTACATTGAGTTAAAAGGACCGAGTGCCTCTTCAGAACTCTTTCTCAATTTTTGATAATGATCTGATCCCGGAGCTTGCTCCAAGATCTCTTCCAGCACTTCTCAACACAGATAGTACAAACTATACAGTTGGGACCCAAGAAAATTCTGTTAAAACGTCCACTTATTCTCATATATTAACTAAAAGATCTAATGATGGGAGTCATAAGTTTTCCTTTGGTAAGTAGAGATACTATCAATTTATCTAAAGATATTGGAGATGAATCTATCATAGATCAAATTCTCAACTTATTCGGGCTTCTCGCCCTAATTCAATAGAACATATTTTTCAAAATTTAACAATATTTCTCAGTCCTATGGGTCGGCATGGAATTCTGGGTTACCCAGCAGTTGATCAGAGTTGTTAGATTCGGATTTTGCATTTGTGGTATTTTTTCATATCTTCGTATCTTTTGATTTTGTATATCTTTTTATATTGTATTGTATATATGTTTATGTATGGTGTTATATGTGTATATACCTATGTAGGTGTGCATATATTTTTCTATTATATTACTTCAGTATATTATTTTTTTTGTATTATTTCTTTATCCATTATATTGTTGATCAAGAACAGAAAGGGTTTGTTCTTGCCATCCCCTTCTATAATAGCTTTTTTTCCTATATTATCACTTTCCTGTCATCGGGTTTATAGTTAGAATTTTTACACCTCTTATTGTTATAATATTTCTGGAGTAAAATGAAGAAGTTTTCTTTTGCACTGTCTCCTAGACATAACAGAATCATTCCTGATTCATGTAAAGATTTTTTTCTAAATTTCATAGCTCCATAATATGTTTTTCATTCATTTCCCATAGAGATAGAGGTGGAAAATTTTTCTCACCCACTTCTTAAACCTTTTTCAATAAACGAATTGAATTGTGTCCTGAATTCAGTAAAAGATTCTTCTCCTGGTTTGGACATTGTTTCGTATTCGATGATCAAGAATATTCCTCCTGATACAAAAGTAATTATTCTAAACCTCTTTCATTCTATCTTCAGATCTGTCAGGATTCCTGAGTCCTGGCTTGACTAACATTATTCCCATTCTAAAACCTAATAAAGATCCATTGATATTTTACAGTTATTGCCAGTTATTGCTAGCTTTGTCTTCCTGCTTGAGAAAGGTTTTTGAACACCTAATGCAATTAAGGTATGTTGAAAAAACAAGATTTTAAATGATTCTCAAATGGGATTTAGAATGGGTGCTTTGGACTGGTTAACCATTTACTTCCATTTGAAAAACCTTCTACGCCTTATGATGAAACAAAACATTATTTCTATTCTCACAATATGTTTAAAACATTATTTATTATGAACTAAAATTAATAAAGACATCCCTGACTTTGTTGATGTTCAATTGAGCAATAATGAAAAAATTGAATTTAGAGATTTTATTTGGAGGCCCACAAAAAATTATAAGCACTTTATTTGCGAGAAAACAGTAAAATTTACTAGACATTTTCAATATGATTGGTTAGAAAACTTCAAATGGCTTGCGTATTCTGAAAAGGTGTCTATTGTTTTACTTGTGTGCTATTTTTAACTGCCAAGGAAGCTGGTAAAGGAAAACATGCAAAACTAGGAGCATTTGTCACTCAACCTTACCAAAATTTGAAAAAGGCATTGGAGTTTTTTTGAATACACGAACAAACAATCTACCACAAAAATGCTGTCTTGGCGAAAAATAATATTCAGGCAATTGTTGAAAATAAAACAGAAAGTATAGTTAAACAACTAGATACCCAAAAGAAAACAGGAGCAAGGGAAAATAGAGAAAAACTCAAACCTAAAATAAATGCATTCGTTTTTGTGGTCAACAAAGCATTGCATTAAGGGGTAATAATGACTGTGGACGTATAACTTTAACAACGCCTAAGAAAAATGATGGAAACTTTCGAAGATTACTTTGGTTTCGAGCCAATGGAGAAGATCAAATTAAAAAAATCTTTTGGCTATCTTATACAAAGAAACATTATTGAGAGAGTAAACGAAAACAATTTATTTTCTGTGTTAGCTGATGAATCAACTGATATTTCCCAAATTGAACCATTTTCACTTTGCATAAGATATGTGAGTAATGATAAAAATAATACGCCCGTTATAAGAAGATTTTTTATCATTTGCCCTGCATATGATGTAACTGATAAAGGTCTTGCAGCTGTACTTATCAAAAAACTTCGTGACTTTAGTTTACATGTAGAATATTGAAGAGGACAAGGATATGATGGAGCATCAGCTCTGATGGGTGAATTTCGAGGAGTACAATCCATTATCCGCAATACGTATCCAAAAGCTTTATATACACATTGCGTATCTCATTGTCTAATCCTTTGTTTAACTAATTCTTCTAAAATTCAAGAGTTTAGAAATGCTATAGGAATTATTTCCGAAAGTATTAGATAACAAAATAAAAGAGCTGGCTCCTTCATCAGATCATACACGAGTCAAAAAAATATGTGAAACCAGATGGTGTGAAAGATACGAAGCCATACTTCTTTTTAAAGAAATGTTTGAAGCGATTGTTGCCTCTTTGGAAGAAATCAAAGAAACATTTATAGATCAGTCTCAAAAAGCTGGTTTACTATTAACAAGTCAACTCTAAAATCTCGATTAACAAATCTAACTTTATTATTGCAGTTTATGTTTTGAGCAAATTTTTAGGAGTAACATATACTTTGTCAAAATTATTATAGACAGTGAATTTAGATATTGCTAACGCTATACAAGCAGTAAAAGAAGTAAAGAAACTTCTCCAGAACTGCAGAAAAAATTCAGATGCTGAATTTAAAGCTGTATATTGCCAAGGTGAAGATATGTGTAAAAATTTAAATATAGAAATGGCTATCCAAGAATTTCAAAATTATATTATCGATCATCAGTTTTTAACACCCATTTGGATGATTTAATTTCAGCGTTAAATGAGCGATTTCTTGCTCATGAAACTCTAATTTCTTCACTTCAATATATTTTACCAGCAAAAAGTAATGTGCCGTATGAATTCATCGAAGAAAGTGTTTTTATAAAGATGATCTGCCGCACACTTATGAAGTTACTCTAAAAGCAGATTGGTCACTATGGCGGCAAAAATAGCAAATTAAACAAGAGGAACCTAAAACTGCAATTCTAGCATTGGCAGATAGTGACATGAATCATTTTCCTAATATTCGGACACTTTTATTGATTTTAGCAGTATTACCAGTTTCTACTGCAACTGTTGAGAGAGCTTTTCTACACTAAAAAGGTTGAAAACTATTTAAGAAATAGTTCTAGCGAAGAACACGTCAACGGTTTGGCTTTGCTTTCCATTCATCGCGAATTAAGCGTAAAAGTAGATAATGATGCGGTTTTAGATCATTTTCGTCAAAAATCACGGAGATTAATATACCCCATAAAATCATTTTATTTATTCATCATTAAAAAGCACAAACATTTTTCTAAATATGAAAGTAAATTACACTTTATTATCAAACTACTAACTTTTATTATCGAAATATCTTATAGGGATGTCATAAAAATGACAATCATACGGGTCTAGGTAACTATAAGGATAACCCCTACTAACCCTGTCCATAAAAGACAAATTTTCCCTAAAAGCTGTGATCAATGGTGGATTTTTTATGTTTCTCTGAGGCATTAACAGTAACATATCGTTTAATTCCATTACTTTCCTGTAAACAAGAGATTGAGCTGAGCATTGTTTTAACAAAAACTTTCGGGCCAAGAAAACACTTCTAAGGTCCATTGGTGGGTCCCCTGACTCCACTAGAATACCTTCAACAGGAGAAGACCGAATTATATCCAAACATAGCCTCAAGGCGGAGTATTGTAATCTAAGAATTTTTGTTAAATTATCCTTTGGCGAATCTAAAAAAAGGAATGAATAATAGTCAATACTAGATCTTATGAATGATTTGTAAAATAAGAGAATAATCTTCGAATCTGCTCCCCATCTACAAGAAGCTAAATGTTTGAGAATGTTAATTCTTTTAGTACAAGACATGCAAATTTCATCTATTTGATATTTAAAAGTCAATTTTCTGTACATTAAAATCCCCAAATATTTCACACACGAAACATTAAGACTGGGAGACCCATTCAAAAGGAAATTCACTTCCGGATTATTCCGAGACTTGGAAAAAATCATCAACGAACTTTTACTACCAGAAATTGTTAAGCCCAGGGACGAAAGAAATCCTGAAATTCTATTTAGACTGACCTGTACTTCCTCAACAGCTCTACAGATGTTTTTGTTCGAATTATAAATAGTAAGATCATCTGCATACATAAGAAACCTAGTATCCATGGAGGACAATCTATAGAGGTTATAAATATGTAAGTTAAACAACAAGGGACTAAGAATTGATCCCTGGGGCAATCCTGGAAAGGACAACCTAGAAGAGGACACGTCACCATAAAGGGAGAACCTCTTTACCGAAATTAACTTATAAATAATCATAACAAAATGAGAAGGCCCAACTTATGCAGAATAGAGCACAAATTAGAAGGAATCCTATGCCTTGGAAATGTCGATGAAAGAGCGAACACAATGTTCCTTTCTATAAAAAGATAGTTTGTATCTCAATACAAAATGGTTAACCACATAATCATAACAAAATGAGAAAGCCCCACTTATGCAGAATAGAGCACAAATTAGAAGGAATTCTATGCCTTAAAAACTATAAAAAAATAGTTTTGTATCTCAATTTCAATTTTTTCATTATTGCTCAATTGAACATCAACAAAATCAGGGATGTCTTTATTAATTTTAGTTCATAATAAATAATGTTTTGTTTCATCATAAGGCGTAGAAGGTTTTTGAAATGGAAGTTCTGATTCCTTTGTAGCAAGAGATGGCAGATCTGTTTTTTTCAAAATTTTCCGTACTACTTTCTACACCCAGACACGTAGTTGATAAAGTACTTGATGTTGAAATAACAGCGTTTCCTAACTCTTTTTATATTGGGCTTTCGATTTCACTAAAATGCGTACATGAGGTGTCCGAAACCTTTTGTTTCTTTCTAAAATAATAGCCCAAGCCCTTTATGGGTTTATCTGTTCTTTCGCTCGTTATATTTATTGCACTTCAACGAATGGTTTTCTAAACCGTAGCAAATTCTAAAAATACTTTGAAACCGAGTTCACTAAGAAAAAAATATATAAAACAAAATTATTGTAACACACGTAAATGTTTGATAAACTACTATAGACTTGATTAATAAATCTTTCAAAAAATAATCTGAACAAAACAGGGCTACTAGCAGGAGCGGTCCTAAACAGTCCTGAAAGGTCAGCATTGTATGCGCTAAAAATAATGGGTAAAGTTTTAAGACATAAAAATAAGAAAATTGATATTATTTTACAACTTAGTTTTAAATAAAATTTCTATTAGACTGGTTTAATTTAATATCAATGTAAAACTTCAGAACTTTTGAAAAGAGAATTAATTAGTTGCAGCAAAAAAGTAATTTTATGTTACTCAAGATTCCTACATTTTACGTGTTTAAATTTTAGTTTGTTAGACAATTGAAGAGATGGTGCTACGTTGCAATAGTTCAACGTCAACCTATTCAGTGTGAGTGATCTATCTATTGTAATAGCGCGCCTTGTTCATAAAGATATCATGAATCACAGACAGTAAATTAAGAACAGTGGAACAGGGGAATATGCAATTTGAGAAGTGTTGTTTTAAATTTCAAATTATGTTTACATATCACTATCGCTATATTATTGTTATACATTTTTCTAGAATAATATACATAATTTGATAAGCTGAATTTTTCATATTTTATATTAATTGGGTTTTAATATAAAGGTTTTAATATTTTATATTAAACATTAAACAACTTTGGATTATTAATTAATTTGTTTAGAGATTTTTTATTAATATTGTCAAAATGAATATATTTATAACAAATTATATAGAATATAAAAAATAATATAATCTAATTGTAATTTGTGCTCGCAGGCCGCAATTTTAATGTATGCATCGGGGTGCATTTTAGCTAGGACCGCCCCTGGTTACCGACGTTATATAAAGTTGTCTATGTTATGTTTATACCTTTGAGTCTACAATAAGAGAATGACACGGTCTTTGCAAATAAGTAAAGTCTCAGACATACGAGAAAATTTAGTTATACTATTGCTTTAAAATGTGTTTATTGAATAAGCAGTTTTGGGGATAAAGAGCATTGTATTTTGAGTACCCAATTAATATTGTTTATATGCAATTCTTAAGTATATTTTATCTATAATTTGGCCGTTAAAATTTCGGGAGGGGCATCAACCCTCCTTCTAGCTACGGCCATGAGTCCAAGTACTCCGTACCTGGTTAACCTTAGCAAGATAATACAAGTCGATGATAGACTATGATGGCTGAAATATGTCGACTATAAAGAATTATAAGAAGAAAAAGAGTTAATTAATTATGAAACTTCTCAACAATGTAACGAAATGAAGGTAACAATCATTTCAGCTCATCTGAACATAAAAAAATTGACGATAACATAGTAGTACATAGTATGATTGCAGTTTAAAAGACAATAACTAGACTTCCCATTATGAATGGATTAACTCATTAACACAGTTACAGACGGTACGTAAATTATCGAAGAACAACAATAGCTAACAATCTAATAAGCCCAACAAGTAACTAATTATAATATATTAAATAAAATTTTCTTGTATTGCCAAACCTAGACCGCATTGAAATCGGCTAATATTCTACATTGAAGTTTTTATTTCAACCAAATTGGTTGCAACTATTGTTGTCGAAACACTTCTCGAACATTTCCTAGGTTTCGCATCGTTGAATCCGTTTTAACGCACAATTTAATACAAATTCATTGATGCATAGTCGATTCCATTTTTAAAATAGTAAAAAATCGAAAACACGCCCAGAGGCAGATGTACGTTCCCAAGACGACGTATCAAATGCTTAGCTATGACGCTGAAATTTGCTAGGAATGTCAATGACGGAACCGAACAATAATAAGAACTCAAATCGAGTGATGAGAGCACCTTACGGAGTTCGTTCCTGAAACTTTTTGATCAACGTGGTTTATCCTCTTAGTATTTTTTTGTGATATTGTCTTATTTATCTTTGTAAAAAGTCTTTATGGCATTAGAATTCTAATATATTTTTATAATTACTTTCAGGATCGTGCAGGTGATACAAATTTAATACACGCGGTAAAAGGCGGTCATCGGGTTGTTGTTGAAGCGCTTTTGAAGAAATATGCAGATGTCGATATTACAGGAAAAGACCGAAAGACTGCCATTTACATGGCGGTTGAGAAGGGAAATATTGGTGTTGTGAAAATCATTCTGAATGCTAATCCAGATCTTGAAATTGCTACGAAAGTAAGTTGTTTTCGATTACCGTTTTTAGCACAATTTCTACACGAAAAGCAATTGTAACTATACTACCGTCGTTTCAAAGCAAATACTTTGCGATACAATAAGTATACAGACCTACAGCATCCAAGTGTTTTGATTTTGTGGGTCTGACATTGCAACTTCTTTTACCCTAACTGCTTTCAGTTGAAACCCATCCAATCCAACATTTATAAAGTATTATTTGGGGATTGAGAAATATATATATATATATATATATATATATATATACTCTATAGTTAGACAATAATCATTAGAACCCTTACTTGATTAAAGCCAAAGATTTAACTTTAATCAAGTAAGTACGGCGCATAAACTTAAATGAATTACAAATAAAACGCCACAAGATTTAAAAGTTAATTGATTGTTAATTAGTTTAAAATGGAAAATTAGTTATATTGAAATTAAATTCATTATTATGAGTAAAAACTAATAGAACTTTCGTTTTTCGATCCTTTTAAAATATATAAATAAATAAATATGTATTCACATTTGTACCCTACACATAATTTTTAATGACACAAAATAAATTGATAAATCCATAATAAAATTCGCGAATAATATTAACTCTATCAACACAATGCAAAACTTCTAACTATAAAAGGATCGAAAATCAATAATCCCCGTAATGCGCCAGGCTTAGCTTTTTATATTCTCGGACACCGGTGGCGACCTCTGACGGACAAACCTTGCTTAGACCTAAGTGATTGGTCCCACTCTTAGTTATTAAACGTCTATTACAAAAATTATATTTTCAATTATCTCTTTCTAATGCATGGTCGTAGCACTGACTTACGCGAGAAATTACCTCGGATTTCTCTGGACCGCCATCTCTTCCACTCCGTGTAAAAGTTTTATCCCCCTCGCGGACCCTAAAAGATGCTAGCCGTTTGTTGTGTTTATTCACAAGTGTTTGATTAATCGAGTTTCACTTCGATTATCTATTTAAGTTCTTTCCATTAGAATCTAAGAAGTGATTACATTTAATATCATTTTTTGCGTTACATACGCCCCCACCCTATCAACTTTTTTTTTAGTAGTACACCCTGCATAAGAAAATCATGTATCATCTAGAAAGAAATGTAGTACACCCTGCATTTTAGTAGTACATCTTTTTACACATTTTAGTAGTACACCCTGCATTTGACAAAAATGTAAGTTTTATCAGACAAATTGTTTTTGCTATGGAATATGTGTGAAATCTAGGGACTTCTCTCACGTTCAGTTCTCTTGATTTGCTATCGACACAAAAAGTCTTGATTTTTGCGCCCTCCTTTCCTACTCGTCTATATCTTTGAGAGCTCTGTAGCGTATTCAGAGAATAAGTTCATAGATTTCACTTATTCAGAACTATCTGGGTACCAGCACCTTATACAAAATAATACTCAAGTAATTAGTATAAATATTTTAGTATCGACAAAGTTCATTTTTCTGGTGTTAGCAAAAGCTTTTTCTTAATTGGCCTCTACCTCCATGGGTACTATAACCGATTCCTAAATAGGTTCTATGTTGTATATCTCGCGAGTTATTGTTAATCGCCATATTCCATGATGTGCGAAAGGTATTCAGGCCTAATAACTTTTTCTGCGATTCTTTATCATCATTTAATTCGATAAATTTTAAGAAATTCCTGAAGTCATATACACATAACAGTACTATTAATTGTACTATTGCTATTCTTGACAGTCCTATTAACTGTATTATTAAAGTACACTAAAGACTTTCGAATTTTTTTTTTCATATTTGATTGTTACGATAAATTGGTTTGCAACCTTAATGCAAATTAAGTGCAGTTAACTTTTATTTTGATTTTGTAGTATCTTTTAATGTTACATTTAATTATTATTATAAAGGGATGTTTTTTTATCTTGCTATGGGTTCTACTTCAAGACCTAATAAACGAAAACACCAAACTAAAGGATGAACTTAACAAAAAAAAAAGCACAGTTGCCGATAAATACTCGACCAATCCCGCAGAAGTATATAGAGAAATAAATGAGAGGACCGAAAGGTTGTCTAATATTATTATTTTTAATACAAAACAACAGAATCATCCTCTGAGGAGTTTTTAGAAAGAATCAATTACGATAAAGCACTCGTGGAGGATTTCCTAGTTGGAATGGATCTGATTAACGTTTTAGTTAATCATGTTAGCAGAATTAGGAGGAAGGAAACAAATTCTCAACGCCGGTTTAAAGTCATATCAAAGCATCGTCAGGACATTATAAAGATTCTTTCTTCTAAAACTTCAAGGCAATATTAGAATTGGTGCGGATCAAACCAAAGTTCAACGTGATTTACACAGACAGGCATTGCAGTTATTAAATTCAAAAATATTAATGGTTGTAATAAGTACTCAATTCACTACATATTCGGGATGCCCTCAGTTGTAAAAAAGAAAAATGTTAATCGCCCTAATAGTTCAAATAACTGAATATCCCCCGCATTATCAATTTACTAACACAATGTCGGAGGTATAGCAACAAAATTACAGGAATTTGTAAATAATGGTAACTGCTGTGTTTACGATATTATAATCATCATAGAGAGTTGGCTCAATGATAAGATATCGGATGGTGAATTAAATTTAAATTTGTTCAACATATTTCGATTGGATATAAGTGACAAAAAGGAGGGAGATGGAGATTGATGGCTGTTAATAAGAGATTCACTTCTACGAAAATTAATTGTAGTATCGTCAATATCGAACATTTATTTATTGCCATATCAACGCCGAACAGCACGCTGGTGATAGAAGCAACTTACATACCGCCAATTCAAGTCTGAATATTTATAAGGATCACTGTAGTGCAGTTGAAGAAAAGCAATACATTTGTGGAGTGGACTAATCTCTATTACTAACTAGAGATTATAATCTACCTGGCATTGAATGGTGTTGCAATATTGTGGACTTGAGGAATTCATCTAATCATATTCAAGACTGCGTCGTTGTCTGCGAAAGAGTGTGCATATTTTAACTATAATCAAATTAATAAAATTCCCAATAGTAGGGGAGTATTTCTTGATTTAATATTAACTGATGTTTTATCTGTTGAATTTAAAAATGCTAGCGACAGTTTGTTTCCCAATTCTATAAATCATAATTCATACTGCATTGTTTTTCCTACACAACGATGATGGTAACCATAATGTGGACGAAATTTGCTATGATTGGAGAAAGGCTGACTTTGGGGGTTTAAATATAGCCTTTAATAATATGTATTGGAGCACGCAATTTGTAGAGTTAGATAGCGAAAGTAGTATTAATAAGTTTTATACTATTATTTACGAATTAATAGACATGTATGTTCCGGTGAAACGGGTTAGAACTTCTCGCTATCCAATATGGTTTAATAAGGATTTAAAAATTATGCTGAGAGAAAAATCAGGTTACATAAATTGTTTGTACAAAACAGTGATCAGGATACTTATATTAAATTCTCTGAAAAATCCAAAAATGTGGTAACATATAAATAATAAGAAAGATATTAACTCGGTTCCCAATGTTATGCACGATAATAATTTAGCGAAGCACAATGGGGATGACATGGTAAACTTGTTTGCTGATTTTTTCTCTGTAGTATATCAGGATAATACGCACTTGAACAGCTCGACTATTACAGATATTGTGAATAACAATATAAGCTGTCCTCAAGTTTCAGTATTAGAAGTATTCGTCAAGTTAAACAATCTACCTTAGAATTGCACTAGTGGCCCGGATGGTATTCCAAATATATTCCTACAAAATTGCGTTTTCTCATGTAAGCCAATATGTTTTTTATTTAATTCCTCATTGAACAGCCGAACATGGAAATATAGTTATATACACCCAATATTTAAAAGTGGGTACCGTTCGAAAGTTGAAAATTGTCGTACTGTTTGTATTCAATCGGCTTTGCCAAAAGTGTTACATAACCTCAGGTCGGATTATTTATCGTGGTATTGTAAACAGCTTATAGTATCACAACAGCACGCCTTTTTTCAGGGGAAATCCACTGTAACAAACTTGACCATATATATAACACACTTTTCGTGCAGATGCATGCAGAAAACTGGACATATAAACATTTTGTTATATATTGTGATTTACTTAACGGCCAGTTTTATTTAGTTTATTATATGAACATTATGTTTTGTTATGGTTTGATAATCGTTTATATTCACTGTCTTGAGGAATAGTACTGATGTTTTATTTATTTTTTTCTATTATTATTTTATAATTATTATTATGAATATTTTTTATTGTTGTTCTTTTCTAGTTTGTAGTGAGTTCATTTTATTGTAATTTAAAAAAAATTGACGTGTATTTTTGACTTATTTCTAGTTCAAATGAAATTATGTAGTTAAGACTATAGTTAATTTTTTATGTTGTAATGGGGTATCTCCGTTTATAAATAAATAAAAAATAAAAAAAAACACACTTCTTGAAGGAAAGTGGTAGATACGGTCTATACGGATTTTGTCCAAGGCCTTCGACGAAATTAACCATAACATATTGGTAAGAAAAATGCACCTGGTTGGTTTTCATAAGAATTTGATGATCTGGTTTAGTAACTATCTTTCAATAGACCACAATCTGTGAGGATAAATAATTTTAATTCTAGGTCAATTTATATAAATTCTGGAGTACCGCAGGAGGGACATTGTTCTGGATTACTTTTTAATATTTATATTCATGATTTGTGTAATTCCATTAAACACTAATATTTTGTTATTTGCAGATGACATTAAGTTGTATGCTAATATTAACCGATGTATGCTAATCCGATGGATTTCATGAAATTTCAAAAAGATTTAGACTCATTCATGAATTGGTGCTCATATAATAATTTATTTCTCAATCTGGACAAGTGTTTTCATATTAAATTTTCAAAAAACCTAAGGAAATTGATTTCAGTTATAAATAAATTAGAGAATCCAACAGTCAAAAGGTTTCTTCGATTCCGGACCTCGGAGAAATCTTAGACTCAAACTTGTCTTTCAAGGAACATATATCCTTCATAACTTTGAAATCAACTAAAATGCTGGGAATTATTCATCGAAATACAGCGATTTTAATTTAAGAACGTTAACTATTCTTTAGCTAGCCTTGAATATGCTAGTTTTATTTGCTCTCCACATTATAAATTGTATATCGATCAGTTGGATAGAGCTCAAAATAGGTTTCTGTCTATTGTGAATTCAGAAGTGGTATATCTCATGAGCAGGGTAATTACGAACTGATGTTGAACAATCTCAAATTAAATTCTCTTAAAACAAGACGAGACATTCTAAGTGTAGGGTTTATTCATATAATTCAAAATAATAAAGTAGACTGAGGAAATATTGAATTTAATTAAGTTTAGAATTCCTCAAAGATCGCTAAGAGGGGTTGATCTTTTCTTATAGACTCACATTCAACAAACTACGGTTAATATAACCCAATTGAAAAGGTTCTGTGTAACAGAGTCAAGTTTAATGTATACTGCTCGTACTACAAGAAAGAAAGACTCTACAGAGTCTTTCTTTTTAAACACATTTCATGAGACATTTTATAAAGCTGAAAATTCAGGTTACCAATATTGTAGTATTAATATAATTGTATTGTTCATAACTTTTATTTTCATTAAACTCCTATTTTTGTTAATATTGTTTTACCAATTCTGTTGCCATAGATTTAATTATAGGGGTAGTTATTTAGTTAAGACATGTTCATATTTGTCGTTTTCTTTTATGACCTATTGTGGCATTTTGATGTATTATGGTTTATGAGCTTTATCCTGGTTTATGAGCTTTATCGACAAATTTTTGTATTATAAATAAGAACTACTATTTTGCATTGCTAGTTTTTGTTATTGTAGACATTATCTTGGGTATTTTATAGTGAATGTACTATTTATTTAATGGAGGAATCCCGCAATAAACGATTTTGATGTGTCAACAAAGCCGTACTAAGAAGTGTTTAAAAATCAGATTGTTATATACTACGTCTTACAATTACCAATTCCAATAATATTTTACTTCAAATGTAACTATCCAATTTTACAAATAATTTTTAACCCTAACCTTTAATACAATATTAATCCAAAACTTAAATTAATAGTAAAATTTGTGTTTTAAATATTAGGATGGTGACACACCACTTTTAAAGGCGGTTCGATCACGTAATGTTGAAATTGTTCAATTATTACTTGACAAGAAAGCGAAAGTAACGGCCGCTGATAAGAAAGGTGACACTGCTCTACATATAGCAATGCGTGCCCGCTCGAAAGCGATTGTAGAATGTTTATTGCGTAATCCAAAGCATAGTCATCTTCTCTATCGACCAAATAGAGCTGGTGAAACACCTTATAACATTGATATTAGCCATCAGAAGACTATTCTAGGTCAAATATTTGGCGCACGTAAGTTTAAATATATTAAGTTATTAATTATTAATTAACGTGACTTAACAAATAGTATTGTTATTGATTTGTTTTTGTGCAGGTTCTCAAATGCTTTCAGTACTTTAATGTAATTAATAAATTAATATCAATAACTTAATTAACACGTAGTCAATAATTTGACCAACATTGCGATAATAATAGTCATCATCATCTATAACCTAAGATCCTGGAAGATGCGTGGTGGTCGTAGTGGTTGTTCGTTTTCTAAGATCGTTATGGCTCTCTTAACTAGACCCTTCCATTTATATCGGATAGTAATTGTTTGCACAACATTCTCACGATTGGTAACAAGCAGTTCCTGAGTAGGATCGATCCATCGTGTTGGCGATCTCCCGCATGAATGCTTGTCCTTTTTCCCCTCTATCGTAAGTTTTCTATTTTATCCGTTCTGGTGACATGTCTGAAAAAGGTGAGGATTCTGTAGTACAAGGTGCTGGACCGACTAGGACTGATGTACTTGCTTTAGAATTAATATATTGGTTCTATATATTCAACTACTTCTTTTATCACTTTTCTTATAACCACTCTTCTTTTATCCGTCGCATGAAGAATCCAGGACTCTGAGGCATACACAAATACTGTGAACACCAGTGACTTCACCAAACTGATTCTAGGTGCCATTTTGATATTATGATTTCTCCCGATCCATGTCAGTACCGACATTGCGGGTCTACCCAACTGCATGTGCCTTCGAATTTCTCCTACGAAGCCGCCTTGATTATCAATCATCGCTCCCAAATAAATGAAAGCCTGTTGTTTACTTGGTCGACCGTCATGAATTTTGTTTTCGTCAGATTTTCACATAGCCACACTGGATTTCAATATCTCTTGTTGCCTCGTAGTTCCTGCTTTTCTTTTAATATCGTTTGTTTAACGTTTAGGCGGCCTTCCTATCGCTCTTTTTGTTGGTGGCCGCCATTGAAAAATTGTTTTTGTCCAACCATCATCGGTCATTCTGGTGATATGTCCTGCCCAGTTCCATTTTAATGTCGCTATACTTTGCATGACATCAACCTTTGTTTGTTGTTGGATCGATTCATTGGTTATTTTCTCTCTAGTGATATTCCTAACATACTCCTTTCGATTCCTCTTTTTTTTTTGTTTTGCGTAGGAAGTGGAGAATCTTCAAAAGACAAAGGATGCCCGATGCATCCAATAGTGTGGGATTTTTACCCACAAAACTCCACTCCCTGTTGGGATATTATAACCATTCCTCTTTGGGCTACCATCAATTTATTTGCAGACGCTCTAGTTAGTGCCATAGTTTCGGCTCCATAAGTTAGAACTGGAAGGACGCATGAATCCGTTTTCAAGCTATTGTTCATTTTACACTTCAGAATGTTTGTTCCGAGTTTTCCGAATGCCCAACCGAGTCCTATTCTTTTGTTATTTTCAATTGTTCGAGACATTTATTGAACGAAGCGTTATTGCATTTAACAAACTTTCACCACCTTCTTTAATAGATTCTATTGGCACACCATTCTCACCCGGAGCTTTCTTGTTTTTCAATAATTTAACCAAAATTTCGATAATAATAGTCATCGTAATCAATACCTAGCATTTTGGATGGTGCGTGTCCATCATGGTAATTGTTGGTTTTTTAAAATGGTTATGGCTCTTAGAATAAGGGTTGAATATGTTATATTCGCTATATAGCTTGTATAATTGAACATTTGGGTGAATAGTTAATCTTTACTCTAACTGTACCATTGGTTGTGTCATAGAGGTTCATAATCAACGCTAATAAGTACTGCTCAAAGCAAAACACAGTCGATACCACTGAACAGTGTTAATGGTCTTCTCGTAGTCCACGAAACAGAGTACTCTACCGTTTTTAACAAGCTATCTTAGAATTTGAAGCTTTAGGATTTATTCCCGTGTTTCGCGGTCCTTAACGAAAGCTGGCTGTTCAGGTGTAATCTGACCTTGTGTATGGCTTTATTGTCAAATTGTTTTATTTGAAAATAAATGTAGTAGTATTTTGCTTTAAAATGAATAATCTATTATTATTGTATTTCTAGTAATTTGATATAATTGTTAGATAACAGCCTCGCTAGTAATTGTTTTGTTTTCTTTTCGTTTTAGGGAGGTTAAATACAAATGAAGATAATGAAAATATGTTAGGTTATGACTTATATAGTTCTGCACTCGCTGATATTCTAAGCGAGCCATCACTTTCTATGCCAATAACAGTAGGTCTATACGCTAAATGGGGCAGTGGAAAATCATTTTTGTTGAACAAGTTACGAGGTAATAATTCTTTATGAGTTTTGTTAATTTATTGTATTTGACTATATATGCGAGGTATTTTACTGTATAATTTGTGATTAAACAATTATAAGTTAACCAAAGTATGTGACACCATTTTTCAATGTGATCTTTTTCTTTTTAAATACACTGTTGTCTTCACTTAAGTCATTTTCTAACAAATTCAGCTTTAATTTGTTTTTATTAGAATAAAACTTTTTTCCAAACATTCTTTATATCACGAGGGAGAATGTTTTATTGTAAACTGTTACTAAGTTATTTTCAATTTCACTAACAAATTATATATAAACATTCTCCGTAGTGATATGGGCAATCGTTTCCTATTGTAGTGATTTTTAGCAATCTTTTTGTTTTCTTTGACAATATACAATTCATTTCAATGTACATTTCGAATAAACATGATCTAAAGAGTGTTTTAGAAAACTATACAAATGTGCAGATACAATGGGAGATTTAACAACACTTCTTGAAAAGGATAGAGAAGGAGGAAATAGGACCCAAGCAGAAAACGAAAAAGAAAAGTTCGATGACGCAGGATATACTGAATATGACCGAAAAACGTAGAACATATTAAAACAGAAACTATCAGAAGAATAAAGAAATATGTAGTGAAATAAGACAGGCTAATCAATCCTGGTTGAGAAAAAAATGTGAGGAAATTGAGGAGCTGGATCAGTTAGGAGCTGCAGAAGAGGGATGACCATAGTGCAATGCATAAGAAAGTAGAAGAAGTTATCCGAAAAGTTAAAAAACAACACACGACATCAATAGTTGATAACAATTATAGAATTATCTTAGATCCTGATACACTCAAAAAACACTGGGAAACATATATACAGAAATTGTTTCAATATTTAGAGATGGGAGATTGTGAAATAACCAGAGAACTAGAGACGGCACCAGAGATTCTAAAAGAAGAGGAGATTCTAAAAGAAAGCGTGGTATCAAGAACTGTAAAATAGGCAAAAGTGCGGCACCAGATGAAATTCAGATAGAAATAATAAAATTACTGAATGAAACAAACAGGGACCCTTGTTAAACTTTTCAATAATATTTATAAATCTGGAATAGCTGAAAGTTGGATAAAATCCATGTCTATACCAATCTCGAAGAAGTAAAACGCGAACAGATGCGATGAGTACAGACTAATAAGCTTGATGAGCCAATTACTCCACCTATTTCTAAAAATTATTCATGCCAGAATATATAAGAAATGCGAACAAGACGTAAGTCAAACGTAGTTTGGTGTCCGTGAGAGCTTGGGAACCAGAGAAACCTTGTACAGCATGACCGACCTTTTTTCAGAAATGTAGAGATCGTCAGAAGAAGGTGTACGCTTGTTTCATAGATTACGAAAAAGCTTTTGATCGAATCAGACGAGTAGCACGACAAGGGTGTGTTTTATCGCCCTTGTTGTTTAATTTGCACTCAGAAAACAACTTCGCAAAAGCCTTGCAAGAGGAAACATATGGTATTAATGTTAACGGACAGATAATTTAATAATTTTGGTTCATTATTACAGTTATTTTCTGTCACGACAAAGACCCCTTCTTGTGTGATTAACTTAAAACTTTATTGATACATACATACTTGCTTCATTAGGAGAAACATATAATTGTCATAATTTTTGACGTGATTTTCTTGAATGTAGAACATAAGACGGTTATGCACATAGCCTTCAAGTCAGCATTAATGACATAATTTGAACCCTTATTCAAATTAGCTTAACCTGTGAGGA
This sequence comes from Adranes taylori, assembly GCA_009867245.2. Classification (NCBI taxonomy): domain Eukaryota; kingdom Metazoa; phylum Arthropoda; class Insecta; order Coleoptera; family Staphylinidae; genus Adranes; species Adranes taylori. Next base: position 1,237 of record WYDF02197559.1, on the reverse strand, counting down.
CCAATTGCAATCCATACAAAAACCTTTCCATTCGATTATTTTCGTGGAAAATCTCACTGCTGTTCGCGATGATGTGATGTCATATTCAAAGTATAAAAATTCATATTATCATTGATTGCCAAATGCACCTTATCATAAGGTTTAATTAGAAAAATGTCCTAATTTCAATTCAAGAAAGGATATGAAAAACTGGCTTTCCGGGCGTAATATTCCTTTCAATGAAGATATTCTGAAAATAGAATTATATACACTAATTAAATTGAATAAACCTAAATTTAGAAATTATGAAGTAGATAGGATCCTAGGAGAACATAGCCATACAGTTTTAAGGCTATCACTGTATCGCCCGGAACTGAATCCGGTCGAGCTTGTTTGGGCATCGTTAAAACAACATGTTGCAGAGCGAAATATTGACTTCAATTTTAATCAGGTAAAAGACTGTGACTTTTGGGTAAAAGAGTTTTTTAATACTTTTAGTACTGATCAATGGAAATGGCGCGCGAGCATGCTAAACGTACAGAACAGGACTATTATGAAAAAGAAGTTGCATTAGACGAAAGTGCATGTAGTGATGTTGCTAGTAGTGATGTTGACAGTAAATCAAGTTTTAGCAGTGAAAGTGAATTATCTGCACCTTACAATTTATCTAAATCCAATGGAATTTGTTTGGACATCTTTAAGTCTTTGAAACTTTTATAGTTGATCCCACTATGATAATCGGCAGATGTTATAGAGAGAAATATTGATTTTAATTTGAATCATGTGAATAATTATTGACACTATTTTTTTAATAATTTTACTGGTGATCAGTGGCAAGCGCGATGTGAAGAATGTGGTCATACGGTTGTAAGGCCATTCGGAACTAAATCCAATGGAACTTGTTTGGACATCTTTAAATCTTTGAAATTTATATAGTTCATCTCACTATGATAATCGCCAGATGTTGCAGAGAGAAATATTGATTTTAATTTTAATCGTGTGAAGAATTATTACTTCAAAATAATTTACAGACTGTATTCAGACTCAATAAGTCGTTTCTGAAATATCATATAAAAATCTGATATTTGCTTAGATTTTATTTCATAATTGTGAAGCGAAGTTGAAATTTAGAGATAAAGAGTTGTAAAGAAAATGAACAAGTAATCTACCTGTTATTCTGCTTAAGAGGTATGGTGCCCAGGCCACCATTAAAATTATCAAATATTTCTCCTCTTTTCCCCTCACTAACGTATATTTA
>WYDF02197448.1:0-21593 GCA_009867245.2 Adranes taylori | reverse complement strand
TAAAAACGTTTTATTGATACTTAAATTGCAGTTAAGAATCAGATAGATAAGTGGGTCCTCTGACATTGCCATAAGCCGAAATATGTATTGAAGCTAATTATAGTTTATTTTTGGGACAATACATCATAAAGATATACAAAATATTACAACTGTAGTTTAAACTAAAAAAAAATTTTAATTAGACCGATCTGAATCGCATACTACAAAACTCTATACCAACCTATTTCTGAATAATCTATGCAAGTTCCCGAAATGTCCCTTTATAGTCTAGTCTGGGATGCCGGCCTAAACCGGACCCCTTGACTACATTTAAGAATAATACGATCGAGAACTTGTTACGGAAAGAGGTTACATGCTGCCTTGCAATCCAAATTCGAATTTCAAGAATTAGTATGTTTCTCACGATTGTAATAGGCTTTACTGCAATTAGAATTTATTAAAATATATCTTATAGACTAAAATAACCTACTTGCATCTAGTTTATATTTAATCCAACCTCATTTGTTGTGTTATGTGGCAATATTAATAATTCAGGGTGTAATCCTTAAATTTTTTTATCTAGTGTCACTTAGTCCAGAATTACATTTTAGGGTTGTGTTGCTTACTATTTGTATTGAAGTTCTATGATCGTTGTTACTAGATCTGTTAATAGTACCTGTAGAATAAATCTATTGATAACAAAAATGTTACTCTTTGATTTTTCTTGTTTAAAATCAACTATGACTGGCATCTTTTGTTGATAAACGCTACACATTCCTCAGTTTGTAAAGGTGTGTCAGCTGTATAAAATTTATCACATTAATGAGATTGAAAATAAAAAATTAAAATAGAAATTGCATAAAAGTTTTATTGATCCCATTAGCTACCACAGAGTTTCTAAAAATAGGTTCTTTGTTTTGCCAACGGTACTTTAAAGTCCAATGATTTTAGAGGGCTTTCTTTTATAACAGTTTATTCCTAGAAATATTACAACCAAATTATAACACACTTTATTTGCTGCTAAACTAAGTAAATGGCGCGGTAACTGACAGCTGATCCTAAAAACTGTATTACAGATTGATTCTTGATTTCAAATTTTCTGTTACAAGTTGTTCATATTTGAACTATTATAAAGGACAGAAAAAGTTTTAAAATTTTTGATAAAATTGATGTGGTATAGATTAATGACGTAAGTATAAAAAACAAATATTTTTAACTATTTTAAATATAATTATAAGAGTGATTTTTGTGTTTACTTCAATGGTACTTTGAAGTAACTTCAGTTATCTATATGAAAAGCAAATGTCAGCTATATACCGACGGTACTCTAAAGTATATTTATGATATGTGTGTTTAACTTTATTCATTCATTATTTTAGATAATATGCCACTTTTTTTACTGACGACGAACTTTTGAAAATAATAGACAGTGATGATTACGATTTGTTTGGAATAAAAATTGATAATAAACAGGATACCGACATTGAATGCAGCGAAATTGAAGAGGAATTTACAGGACATATAACACGTATAGCAAAACCGCTAAAAAATTTAAAAGAAAAAATCATGAAGAACTTCTGATTAAAGAAGAAATTACAGAATTATTCCCGGAATTAGAGGAAAATGACGGAGAACTCGGCCATAAAAACGATAAAGAATTAAATCGGGTACGGGTAACTGAAGATAAACCTACCAGAATTTTAGATGGATAGAATTTACCTGATGGCATAAATCAAGAAATATTTGAGAATGGCCATACAGGGCTCGAAGGGTTTCTTCAAGTATTGGGGAATTCATTAACCCATTTTGTATTTCAAACAGAGTTATATGAGGTTCAAAAAGGAAAACCTATTGATTTTACAAGAGAAGAACTACTTTATTCGCATTAATTAAATAATGAGATATCATGAATTGCCAAACATCTCTAGTTATTGGTCGACTAACGCTTCAGAACAAAGACAAATTATATAAGATACGTCCTCTAATTGATATTTTGAATACACAATTTTCCAATCTTTATTATGGTTTACGAGAGCTAAGCCTAGATGAATTAATAATAAAATCTAAAGGGCAATCCTCTATAAAATAATACAATACAGCCAAACCGATAAAGAGAGGATATAAGATTCGATGCCTATCTGATTGCCATGGATTTGTCAAAAATTTTGACGTATATCAAGGAAAGCACGAAATCACTGAGCCTAAGATTAAAGATTTTAATTCAGGAGAACACGTATTTCTTTTTCTCAGTGAAAGTGAATTGAACAAAAATAAAATTTTGTATTTTGGCAATTTTTTCACTTCGTTCTCTTTCTTCAGAGAAATTAAAGAAACAAAACGTTCTGGCGTTTGGAACAATACGAACCAATAGGAATGCCTAAAAATCTAAAAGCAAACAAAGAGATGGAACGTGGTGATATTGAATCTAGGTCATCAAATACAGGCATAACATTTTATAAATGAAAAGCTAATCGCCAATGCTATCGTATCAATTTCCATGGAACAGAAGGAACAACAGTTACGCGTGAAGAAAAAAAAAATGGTGACGTAAAACAAATAAAATTTCCAGCAGTTATAAAAGATTATAACAAGTTTATGGGCAGTGTTGATCACCGACATCAGTTGCGCTCCATTTCTATGATTGATCGTCGGTCAAAAAACTAGTGTCATCGACTCTGTTTTGGATTTTTAGAAATAGGGTTCGTAAATTCATATATTGTGGCAAGAAAGTTTTTGAAGGTGTCAAATACTAAAACTTTATTAGAATTTCGGTGAGATGTAACCTTAAGATTCATTCATCCAAAACCATTAAAGCAAAATAGCTGATTATCAGATTTACCGCTACAACTTGAACCTATCAAATCGAAAGAGACTTCGTGTTTCATACACCGTTCCAGCATCACAACGACTTGGTAATCTAGATAAACATTGGGTAAAATTTAGCAACAATAGAGGTCGTTGTGAAATGTGTAGTATCAAAAAAATCAGTCCAAGTCCCATTCTATGTGTTCCGGTTGTGAAGTCTACCTCGGCGTTAATGGAAACAAAAACTGTTTCGCTGAGTACCACGAAATAAAACTAAAATTTATTTAATTTTAATTTCTTTTGTAACTTATCAAATAAAAGTTATTTGTAATAAATTAGCAATTTTTAAATTTTAAGACCTTCATTCGCCAACTGTACTTTAAAGTTCCAAATTTTCATTGAGCTCCAAAAAGTTTTTTAATTTCCAAATAACAAAATAATTCTTATTAGTTTCATAAACAATTCATTTACAAGAATTATTTATGACATTACTAGGAACTTAATTAAAATATTACTTCTTGGTATTTCAAGACAGTCAAAAATGTTGATACTTATAAGTACCGCGGGTAGACAAAGGGTTAACTGTTTTTTGTTTAAGATTTTATTTAATTAAAATTTTTTCATGTCTTTCAATAATAATATTTTATGCGCATATTACAAGAATCTAAACTTTACTAACATTAAAGTACGTAAGAAAAGATTTAAAAACGAATCTATGAACTTATGCGCAATTACATAGAATTACAAGAGTAAAACTTTTTGCTAGATTTAATAAATATTTTACAAGTTTTTGTCTCGCATGTCTTGAATATATTTCCACTGTAATAAATTAGATAAGTTTTTAAACACTTATTTAAAAATTTTGATGCGGATGTCGAAGAAATTTACCACATTGACAACGAGGACTCGTTCTCCTTTTAAGTCGATGCGAGTCATGATTCAGGATTAAAAAAAATTGCGCCAGAATATTTTATCGTGGCTGTAAATTTTATGTAACGGCTTATATTTGCCGTTACGCACTATAAGAAGAGATGTTTTTCCAAATATTTCGCGAGCATTTCAAACTGTTTGCGATATTTTACAGTGCTTAGAGCGTATAGGTTCTTAAGATGATTGAAAAATGTTCATCTGTATGCGTAAAAGTTGACTGAAATATATTGCTTTCCATGTATTGTTTACAATTAATAAATTGGATTGTAGTATTTTTTCTCGGGAATTTATTTTATTTTAAAACTTCTACCCTACTTATTGTAGAGAAATCAGTTTTTTATGATATTAGCGTGTATTCAAAGCAACTAAGTGCACAATTGAAAACATGAAACGGACTATAGAGGTACGTCGTTACTAGCACCACTGGTTTCTCTTTGTTAATGTACGAGTGCCGCATATACGAGAGTGCCCATTATAAATCATCATACGGATGGGTATCGTCGTTTATTGACACGACTACATTAATTATTTAGGTTAAGCAGGCCTTCTTAATGTGTCTCATATTTGTTACACATTTTTCGAAGACGACCTGCTTAATCTAAATTATTAATTAATCAATTAATGTAGGCGTGTCAATAAACGACGATACCCATCCATATGATCATAAATACTTGATACGTTACAAAATCGACTTTCCTTTCGGATCCTTTTAATAGTACTCTATTAACTCGACTAAGTTCTATTAAAGCGTTAGTAAAGTTAAAAACAACGTAGTTGCGTTTTTAACACCAATTATACTGACGGTGTAATTGTAAGTCAGAAGTCAAAATTGAATTGAGATTATGAAATATTGTAACGACAAAAATGATAAACGTATTCAATTCGTTGAATTCTTCTGTATAGATTGTAAATATTTTAAGTGATCAAAGAGAGTAATGTCTGAGTGATACAAAATCATTAAAATCAATAAATCCCATCAAATAATATAGTAATCTCTCATTATTATTTCATTTAATTACACAAAATTAAATGTATTCAATTCAGAATAAAATATAAAGATTCATTCTATCTGAATCAATACAAAAATAGACACATGCGTAATGATTCAGACGCATATGTTTTTCTGTAGATGGAGGGTTAACTAGCCGCGACGCAAAAAAAAACTAGAGAGTAGGGAAGACAATATAGTTTTTTTACGCGAATGAGAACGACGAGAACGACTGATGTAAACTCGAACGTCGAGGATAAGTTTTTTTGCTCATGAAGTTAGAAGGAGAAAATGAAAAATTAAATGGAGTAGAAGGTTTTTTAATAAGCAGAAGTGAGATGCATCATATTTCTGATGAACTTGGTATGAAACATGGCGCGATTAGCCGACCTGAAAATATATAAAGGAAAACTCGGTGGGAAAGGAAACCAGTTTTTTACCAGTCTTGACCAGTTTATTTCTAGTATTTTAAATAAGTTACTCGTATTTCCCTTTATTACTTTTTTTTGTATTGTCATGAGAATTATGGAAGACGTTTATATGTGACTAACCGATTAGTTTATTATAAATCTTTGATTAAGGGAGTGAAACACTTCCTTAATCCTTAAAGGAAGTGAAACACATGAATATATTTTATTAATTCTTGGACCGCACTTGCTTTATTTAGATTGAATCTCAGTTTTAGTTAAGCAAAATTCCATCAGTCATTGGTTTAAAGTTAATTTTTAATATATGAACTTATAATAAACTTTAAATTGTTTATAATTTACACTACGCTCCTAAATAGATCATTAATTATTTCTCTACCATTCCCGATCAACTCATTAACGCCAAGTGTCCTGTTTTGAGGGCGACACTTGAGAATTTTATTTTAAACAACTGAAGCTCTAAATTGTTCGGGTGTTTGATAATTAAATAAAACAAGTAATTTAGTTTTACGTGGTATATTTTAGTTTCGTGAACACATAAATGTTATACATGTTCAATAAATTTGACTGGTTTCCTTACATATTTTCACCCCCAAAAAACCTGAATTTTATACCATTTCAGTTATACAAATTATCTCAGCCGACAAACTTTTATAACTCTTGAAGGAATCATTGAGTATGCATTTTCTGATGAAACTGAAACGGATATTTTCGCTATTACCTCCTTAAGTAGATGAACGTACTGATGAAGAAGATGTAGACGATGATGTACTAGGGGTGACTAAGATTACCGACATTTCTGGAACTACAGAAATAGACATTCCAGTTGGCGATTAGGGAATCCATCTGGATGACATCATATCTGATGGAAAAGGACGTATAATGGTGAATTGTGACAATCAAGGAATATATCAATATGCAGGTTGCAATGGAAAACCGCACACCTTTTCTAAAAAACTGCAATGCCGTACCATGTTGTATAGCATGTTTTTCAAAATACCACAATAAATATTAAATTAGTTTTAACTCCTTCATTAAATAATGACAGAAAAATATCGGTTTTTCTTTTATTACAATTATGTTGACTGTTTACTCTAGCGTCCAGCGTCCTCAAAAAGGGATAGCCTATATTTTAAAAAGGAGTTAAAAAAATTAATAGCAATAAAATCTAAACAACTTGGTTATTTATATAAGCCAATTGTTTAAAATAGACAACTTACTTGAAGATTTATGTAATTTGGGGGTTGATGGGTTAAGCTGAGTTTGTTTTAACAAGAACTGATTTATCTCGTTGAAGCTAACTAAATGTCATAAAACAATTTCAACGTGACAATTTGTAGTATTTGAGTAAAGATGAAAATTTTATCATCAAAACGAAGTCCACTGTATGTTTGTCACATGTTTGATTGATGAATTAAAACTTACTTGCAAGATGTTAGTACAAAACATGTCTTAACATCTTCGACCGAAATCCAAATTAATTAGGGAGGTTAAGTTAACCCGTAACCACTCTTGATGGGTCCATATATATTATTAATATTTGAATTACGCGCGTATTTGTTAAATCAGCGCAAGCTTCGTTTAGCATTGTGAAGTACTTATAGGTTAGTCGAGTGTTAAATCAGCTGGAGCGTAGCTGTCGGTTTGACAAATTTATAAACTTATTACTCTTTTTATGGTCAATTTGATCAAACCAGTAAATGCGTTATTGGAATTTTTAGAATGTTATTATATTTAAATATGAAATTGTAGAAGATATAAAAATGGAAAGCCATCCTAGCTGTTCCAAAACGGTCAGATCTACCGATGACAACTTTGAGGCTACTATGTAAAAATGGCACAACGAGCTGGAAGGCGAAGAAGAACGTGAGAACGGAATTTGATAATTTTGAAGATACAGGTGAATCAGATATAGCGAATTTAGAGAACGATCTAAGTGAAAACGCAGATAATTACAATGCAACTTTTCAGGGAAATAATAATTTTGCATGGGTAGCAGAACCGAAATCTATAAGATCAAAAACAAAGCAACATAATATTATTCAAGAGCATCCTGGTTTACGAGCACCTGCACGTCTGTCAAAAGCTAGTCCAGAAGAGTTGTGGAAGCTACTTATTGACAACAATATATTATCTCAGAAATTGCGCTGTACAAATTTTTAACTTTAAACAGAAAATAACAAAATATAAAAATTAAACTCGGCCTGAATTGAAAACTCTAGATATAATAGAACTAAATGCATTTATAGGGATTCTTTCTTATACGGCAGTGTTCAATTCAAATCATGAAGACTTGATATTTGCAACTGACGGAAGTGGAAGAGATATTTTTGGGGCTATTATGCCCAAAGAAATATTTGCCTTCCTCGTAAGAGTTCTCAGATTTGACGATCCTGAAACAAGAATTGAACAAAAAAAAATAGATCAGGCAGCGCCAATTTCCTTGATTTTTGACACTTTTGTAAAAAATTGCCAACAATTATACAGTTTAGGATCTTGTGCAACTATCGATGAAATGTTGGTAAACTTTCGTGGCAGATGTAAGTTTCGGGTATATATCCCTAACAAGCCATGTAAGTACGGTTAAAAAATTATGGGAATAACAGACGCTAAAACGCATATTTCCTAAATGGATATATCAATATTGGAAAAGATTCTGATGGACAAAAAGATTCTTTCCATGGAGGAAGAAATGGAGGAAGAAAACTTTTCTAAACCAACTCACTCTGTTATGCGTCTCTCTAAGCAAATTTACAAAACTAATCGCAACATAATTGCTGACAATTGGTTTACTTCATTGGAATTTGTTTGCGACATGAAATCCAACGGGCTCAAATACGTTAGTATTATAAGAAAACATAAAAAAGATATTCCTAAAGAATTTCAACCGAATAAGAATCGGGCTGTTCTATCTAAAGTGTATGGTTTTACTGACGAAATTAGTTTGGTATCTTATGTTCCAAATAAAAAATAAAGCAGTAATGCTGATAAGTTCTGTACATCACACCAATTGTATTGATCCTCAGACAAAAAAACCAGGAATTATTATTTATTATAACTCAACAAAGGGTGGTGTTGATGCTCTCGATGAGAAATGTGCCACATATTTTACAGGAAGTAGAACCAGGAGATGGTCTTTGGCAATATTTTATAGAAATTTGGATACAAGTGGTGTAAATCGCATGTAGTTCATAATCAATCTAAGGACAATCCAAAAATGGAAAGAAGTAATTTGCTAAAGAACTTATAACATCTGAGATTAAACGTTGATTCGATAATACCTACACCAAGCAAGAAATAAATATTATGATTAGAAGGATTCTAAAAATTCAAGCTAGTCCTAGAATGAAACTTGAAAAGTGAAAAAATTCTTATATTTGACCATATCAAAAAAGTAGAAAAGCATATTATGCTTGCGTGTGTTGCAAAAATCCAGTGTATTCACAAGGCCCGTAATTCATTTGCAAAACTTATGTTCATTAGAGTAATTTTTCATTAAATTAACTTGTAATGTTCTTGTAATATGCGTTGTTTTGTTTCATTATACCAACAACAATTGTAATTAAACAAAGATATTCAGATATGGTCAAATTGACCCACTAACAGTAACTGTGTAACTGAAATAGGGTCACAGTGGTTACGGGTTAAGCATCATAAAATTAATTTATTCATTAAATTCTTTAACAAAATTAAGATAGTCAGCTATTTTTAAACTGCACTTTGCTGGCTATATCCAACCCAATGGAGTACTTGGAAAATATATCAATTTGAATCAATATCCATGTTTGTTTCATCATAACTTCTAAGCGTAATTTAGATATATTAAATTTTTTTAGAAAAAATTTTTGCAAGGTAATATTAAAAATATATCAATCTTAAAGAATATGAATGTTTGTTTCATCATAATTTCTAAGCGTAATTTTGATATACAAAATTTTCTTTAGAAAAAATCTTTGCAATTTTGAATAAAAATTTTAAGATTATTCTACTTAGCATAATCTGTATTTTTTAGGCCGAAACTAGGATTTCTTTATTTCAATGGGACAATAAATGATAAGTTCAAATTATATTTATTATTCTTCTGTAAATATCTGGGATTATAGTAGGCTTAACTAAGATCATCCAAATACCACACTGTCTGAAGCTTTTCACAAATTTCCTACAAGCGTTCAGTGAAAGTACCTTGAAGTATGGGGGTCTCAAATTCAATTTACTTCCTTTCCTAGTAACTCAACGCTGTAGTCAAATGAATGCACAAAAAATATTTTTTAATACAATTAAAATATATAATGTTTTTCCCTGTTCATTCTTGAACATTCCTAGTAATTGTATTGCATTCCCTGCAGAAGATTTTAACTATATGTTAACCTCATTTCAGTACATTTTTCTTTCAGGTTTTGATAGATTTGATACATTTTATAATTTGAATTGTAATGTTAAACATATTTTCAATGAACCTGTTATGCAAGTTCATCCATTTCATGATAGCATTTTAAATTATTCAGATTTTATTTTTTTAAATGCGGATTAAAGTTTAGTCTACCACAAAATTTTAATAATAAAATAATTACTGATTTGACAATGGACTCTCAACAATTGATAGGTGATTTAAATTCAAACAGTGAAGATTTTATTAGAGAATGTAACTTCAATATATTTAATAAATACAGTAAGTAAAAGAACATAAATTCACCATCCAACGATATAGTTAAAAAATTAATGTCCAAAATCAGAAACAATGATTTGGTCATTAGTAAAGCAGATAAAGGAAATTGCATTATCATTCTGTCCACACAGAATTACAATTCAAAAGTTTTAGATTAAATTTATAAAATTGTTAAATCAGTCACACATGAATTTAAAGACAAGAATTTGTATATAGAATTTTATATCTCTCGTATAAATCCATCAATTCCACGATTATATAAAGTTATCGCACACATTCATTTGTCCATAAATCTTCAATTTTTCATGATCGATGGTTAAAAAACCACATAACTCTGAAAATTAAACATTTCATCTTTAACAGTTCTCCTCAGTTAAAAGATTAACTCTTCCATCTAAATTCTTATTAGTATCATTCAACGTCACTAATCTATACACGTCTGTCCCCGTAAAGGATTCTCTTCATATTGTTGAAGAAAAACTTTCAGAGAACAATATAACTTTTGACACTAGGGTTGCTATCATATAAATTCTTATAATGTTTTTCTGAAACATTTTTTTAAAATTAAATAACAAGGTTTTTTTGGCTCCAGACGGACTCGCAATGGGTTCAACTCTGAGTCCCATTCTCGTTGATGGACTCTTTAGAGACATAGTTTATTCAAATAAACGATCTGGCAATTAAAAAGATCTATTTTTGAAAAGACACGTAGATGATGTTTTTCGTATCACTGATGGTAACTCCGATTATGTCACGAGAGTTTTAAAGATTTTAAACGTGCAACATCCTAAAATTCATGAAATAGAATTAAGAAATATTTAGAATTAAGAAGCATAATTTTTTTAGATGTTACAGTTTTCAAGTCTAATGATACATTAAAATGCAAAATCTTTCGAAAATACACCACCACTGATTATACGATCAATAATTTATCTTGTTATGCAGAATCTCATAAGGCTGCTTTCCGAAGCCTACACACAGTACCTCTCCCTTATGAAAATTTTGTGTTTAAACTGCGCACAGTTTTACAGATTGCAGTGAATAATTATTATGATGCCAATCTTGTTGAAAAATGCTATAAGAAACCTTTCCAATGTATTTTTTTAAAGAAGCAGTATCCAATTGATTCGAACCCAACCACTAACGATGTAGTTTACTTTTCACTTCCTATTTATGGACAAATCTCCTATGAATTAAAAAACTTGTCACGGATAAGAAATTCGATGTCTCTTTCACTTATACTTCATATACTCCATATACTTTAAGCAGTAACTATGTCCAGAAAATCTCTTAACAATTTAAATGATCAAGTGAACTTTGCTGCTTCACATTTTTTCAAAAATATACCATTGAAACATGGGAATTTTTATTACCATCGAACCTTTGGGTTTTCAACCAATTTTCAATATAGAACACATTTTAACTTATGCCTCCATATTTTTTTCAATTTTGTTTAACTTTTATCACATATAAGATTTTCGATTTGTAAATTGTGATTTGTAAATGAAAACTCTGAATTTTTTGAAACTTATTTAACTGTGATGATATTTCTTAAATATTTAACTATATGTATGTATAACATTATAACATTATAATGACTAATATTTTAGTAATGCCTAGAGAGAATTTTGTTTAATTTAAATAATGAATTGTGATATATGGAGTGGAGCTGCTCATGACTATATCTTAATTTTGCCGGATATTGAATTTGATTCTTAATGAATCACGTACCAGTCAATACGTGAATTAGTTACCTGCTACCATTGTAAGGTCTTAATGTTGACCTGCGACCAAATATGCTAAAGGATGAACTAAAAGTAATCTGCTTCTGCGAGAGTCGGTTGGGTTAGGATTCCTAATTTTGATATGAGCGGATAAGTTGGGATTTTGAAATTAAAAATGTTTGATTATAAAACTGAAAAAGAGGATTTATGATTAAAGAACTTACGTCAGAAAGATTTTGATATGCAAACTTATAAATGATTTAATGTCTGAATGCTTTTAAAGATTCTTAATAATTAATTTTTTAACTTATCCTAGTTACTCTTTTTATTTTCTCTAAAATACTTAAACAACAATTTTAAAAGAAACATTTCTAGATTAGCATATAATTGCAATTTCTAAATGTTTTATAATAAATCATGCTTATATATTTCGTATTTGCTATAACCTACTAAAATTATTTAAAAAACAATTAATTGAAGCGTGCGCAAAATAATTTATATAGAACAATTAAATTTCCATATCATGTATTTAATTTTAAATAATTAAGAAAGTACTTTATCTAAATATATGAGGAAGGTTCAAATAATATAAATTTAAACTACATAACTTTAAAATGGCACTGAATTTAACATGGGAAGGCTGCTTTTGGCGGGTTCAAAGATGAAGATTCAATGTTCTGCAAAATGGAGGCATGATAGCTGACACTCAAGTATTAGGTGAAGAATTTTAATCGTAATTTATTTAATATATATTTTCATCAAATTTTTAGTCAATAAACAATTTTTTAGCTTGATAATGCGCCTAGTTCACTAAAAGTATTTTTTAATAAACGATATATTGTTTGATATAATTTACTTTCGTGATTCTGAAGATAAGAAATATGTATTTCAATTGTGTCATGTTTTAACTTCGATGATATATTTCGAAACGTATTTTCTGAAAATTTTTGAATTGCCAAATGGTGTTAGGAAATATCCTAACCATTTTTATTCATAAAAATAAAAATTTCCTTTTTTTTTCCTCGCTTTTGTTGCATTGTGGACAACACAAAAGGAATAACTAGATCCTGGGTTTCATATTTGGTTGTAGTCATTCCGCCTATAAGTAAATAGAGAATAATAACAGAAGATTAGTAAAAAGTAATCAGAAATAACACCATTTAGAAAAAAACATCTTATATTTTTAATTAATTGCCTTAATATTACAATATTAATTGTGCTCTCAAACAACCTGAGAATGTATGTTACAAAATACGTAAACATAAAATTACACTAAAACTGCAAGCTTGAATGGTAAAAAATAATACTTTAACTTAAGTACTCTAACCTTACTTTACAAAAATAAAATATTCTACTTATCACGGAATTATTATATTTAGCGTGTGCTCTAAAATAATTTAAATAATATATTGGTTTAAAGGCAGTTTTAAAAAATTAAACAAATCAATAGACGAAACAAATATATAAAACCTTAAATTGAGGGTTGGAAATGAGAAACTAGATTGTAATAAAGGGTAAGAAATATGAATTAAGAAGCGAGCATAGAACCCAAAAATAAGGACGCGGTGATGATAAAAACAAATAAAGTAACGTGCAATATGGACGGGTACCAAAAGTGAAAATGATATTTTTCAGTTTTAAACTTACGTTAATATTGTTAGGAATATAACAGGAAACTTATATTCTTCACTAGTTGGTTGAGAATGGGTATAGAAGAGTTTGGAGGATATGTATTTCTTTTTTGGATATATGTAGGATACACATAATACACGCATATATTAAATTTCCTTTGACATGTCACATAAAGTTGTTAATATTGTATTTATTGCGCTGTGGTTCAATGTAATTTGGTTTTAATTTATAATTACCTTAAGCTACTGTAATGATAAAATTTGTTAAAACTGATAGAAGATTCAATACCAATTGGCGAAATATAATGCACAATCCTAAGTAACTAGCTTATATTAGTAGTATTTTGTACAAAATATACATAGTAAGAATATAATTAAAATATTATTCAGTAAATAATACATAATTCTTGAATAGACATGGCATATTAGTTAAATATTTATAAAGTAAAAGTTTCAGCATACCGAAATTTCTAAAAAGTACATTTCAAACTATAGTAAACAGTGTGAAATGTAAATCTTAAAAATGCTGTTAAACAATATATATTGAAGCAGTATTAATAAGGATTATGTAATTTTTGACGGTATGCAGTTTTACAGAGGTCTTGTTTAGTCTTGCATGTTTAGTCTTGCAAATTTACAATCATGTATGGTCTAAATACTGCTCGGACATTCGGCTCGGAAATGTTTTCCAGCCGAATGTCTCTTTACGTACACGAAAAATATAATAATCGCTACTAACTGGATTACAGCAATATTCTTAATTTTTATATTTTTTGTATGTAACTATATTTTAATTTGCAATACATGTTTATAATTCACGATTAATTCTAATACAAATCTAAATACGTTATTTCCTCCCAGTTTATTCCAACCAGACAGTGTTACCTGGTATAAAGTTACAATTTCTACTATTGTACTACGTTACTTTAATGAAAATTTTTGTACTCTTGTATCACCGCATGTCTATGGGATGGCCCGTTGTGTCCACTTGTTATGTGTGCTATGTTCCATACTATAGTACTTGTTTAATTAGGTATTCTCTTTTATATATTTCCTGATCTTCGAAACCTTCGAAGCTTCGAGGTGTACATTAGAATTAATTCTGGTATTGTAATTATTGTAGTCTCTGTTGATAGTGACTTGTAGCTGACTTATTGTAGTTTTCTGTATTGTATCATGCGCCAATATACAGTTTTCTATTGTGATAATATCGTGGACGGCTATAGAATTAGTAACTTTGAGTACTTCTGTTCGCTAGCGAAAGTTGTGTAGGCTTCTAACAGATGTCCTTAACTAGGGCTGCCAGATTCATATTTTAAAAACCGGGATATTTTAAAATAAAAAGTTAGATATAGAATTTACAAAATAATTGTAATTGGGCATGAAATTTATACACACTATTATATGTATATTATAATATAAACTTAATTATTATGATATTTTTTCTGTTTTTTGCTAATTTTAATAACATTTTATCGCTTTTGATAAAGTTACAAAATTCTGCACATTCCATGTTTAAATTGTAAGTACATAACATAATTGCACAGTGTTCGCATTCGGTCAATTCCTTCCTTTGCTCCATTGAACATTTATCTCGGAAAAAACTCGTCCCACTTCATCATTGTGGCTGGGCATAGAAAAAAAAATTTGGCATATATTTAATATCCAGCTGTGATGGTTTCTCCACAAAATTTTCATTTAAAAAGAAGTGCAGGCTCCGAGCAGAACAACTTTTTTCGATCCAAGATGTTTTATTAGTTTATAGTTGATTACTAACAAACTTGGATACAATAGAATACTGATATATTAATTCATTGTCGTCTATTCGAACACCCAGATTTTATAAGTGTATACACACAGCTTGAACGTTAGGGCCATTGTGGTAATTATTTCAATTCCATCCACATAAAAACTCTAAATTTTTGGCAATTAGCACTCCAATTATTTATATTATGTAATGTATATAAAGCGTCATCACCTCAATGTTAAACTCTTGTGCCTTATTCGGCATTGTATTCCTTAAAATATCTTGAGCGTTAAGAGGAATAAATTGGTTGTCGATTCTTCTTTGCAGGAATTCCATGATCTCGGTGAAAATATTGAAAATATCAACAACTGATATGTCATGTATTTTAATTTTTAATATTTGCGTAGTAAAGGCACTTGCTTAATTATGCATAATGTACAGTTACGTTTCATAGACAGCGCCTTGAAAAATTATTTGTAAAATTCTAGCAGGATGTTTTTCAGCGAGAAATAAGGCTTTCAAACCAGCATATACACACATTCATTACTATTCCAATTGCTAGCTTTAGACACATTCATAGAGCTTTCGAATAGGACTTCTAATTACTGAATTTCTGGTCTGCATTATCGCAAAATTCTTCAACGTCACACGACAATGTCCGAGCCCCGGTGTGAATTGCTTTGTATATTACATGTGCTGAGCAACAAGATCTTGTAAATTTTGGGTTAATATATTAGACAATTTAGTAAAATGATTTTCTGTTCCCCTCCTATGCAGTCCTCCTAAATTTGTATTTGCATTATCGGCTACATAAGCAATACATTTAAAAGAATCTATTTTTAAATCTGTAAATGTATTGACAATTAAGTATGCTATTTCAGCTTAATATTCCCATGATTGCATGACTTAACGGATAATTTGATCTTGACAAAATTTAGCCAATATATTTTTTATAACATTGTGGTTTTTGTTCTACCACATGAAAATTGTTTGCTATTTCAGAATCAGAAAAAATATTTCTAAATAGACAGTTGTTTGCAATCAGCGGAAGCAAATGATTGGTTATGTCTAATAATATGGAAAGCCATTGACAATACACTAATTATAAAGATTGCCTCTTCCCTATTTTCCTTTTTGTAAAAAATAAACAAAAAGGGTGCTTTCGTGTCAATTTTTTAGACGAAGATGCACCCGAAAAATTGATTTTATGTTTTTTGATTCTACGTATCTTTTTTGTCAATTTTTCTTCCATGACCAATGTTAATAAAACCACACACCACAGTCGCACATATAAAATTTTGCCCTACGTCCATTGCTTCCCCTCTTTATAAAACTCCATTCTTTTTCAAAGTCGATGTTGACTAAACATTTTCGTTTGGGGATTTTGCTATTAAAATTTGTATTATTAAAATTGTTTTATTTGCAAATGATGAACTTACCAATGTTGTCGAAAGTAACTTATATACTAAAGCACAAACCTTCAAACATACACTGAAATAAGATTAGCATTACAGGAAAATTCATTTTCAATAAGATTACATGAAAATGCAATAAGAGCAATCCCGCGCACGCAATAACAATGCGCATTGTGTCCTGACGCGCAAGCATTCGCGCACATCGCTAGGATGAACCTCGCTCCGCACGCTTCGCTAATGACACATTTTATGCAATTTCTCGCTCGCATATAGATCTCAACAAAATTTTGTTTAAGCACCAGATGCGTAGAGTAATCTTAATTTCCAGATGATTTACGCGGTCAGTCCATTACGCGGCTTTCACATTCACTTGGTTTTTCATTAACGCTATTACACCTTGATATTTTAAAAACCGGGACATTTAGGCGTCCCGAAGACCTTTTTTCGGGACGCAAGACACAAAACAAAGACATGTCCCGGAAAGCCTGGACGTCTGGTAGCACTAGTTTAACAGACGTTGTATATTATTTATGATGAGGTTTGATGTTTCAGTCCATGTGATGCAACCATTACGTAAATGTGAAATTATGTCAGCTTCTTTTATTTTGTTTAGAGTATGTATACTGGAGATGTGAATTCCTTTCAGTGCCGCGCCTATTTGCGCCGAATTTTTTGATAGTGCTCGTTCCAGCATTGTTCATCAGCTATGTGCACACCAAGGTATTTTGTGCTCTTTACTTGGTTTGTTGGTGTATTATTTATATTAAAGTGCTTATTCTTACTTTTAACAAATAAATATATTGTTATATCAGTGTAAACCAATTTTCAAGTATCCATTTGTTATATAGTGCTAGATCCTTGTTGATCAGTTTCTGCAGTAATTCAGGATGTTTATTGGAGTAGAATAAGATAGTTGCATCAGCAAATGTGACATATCTTAATTTTAAATTTAATGCTTTCATGTTTTGTACCTACATAGCTTATGTAAAGTACTGGTCCTAGTACGGAAACTTGAGGAACGCCAATATTTATGGTACATGTTTCACATTTTACACCTTTGAGTTTAGTCAAGACTCTTATATTTTTTGGGCAAGAATTTATTAACTCTTTTGCTTTCCTACTTAATAATATCCTCAGGAAACTCCAGTACTAACGTGTGGTTCACTGTGTCAAATGCTCTTCTCATGACATTGCTCACGGCTTTTGTATAATTGCCTTTATCTAAATTCGCATTAATAAAATCAATTAATTTTTTCTTTGCTTTTTGGGTAATACATTTTGTTTGGGAACCATATTGATGCGTGTCGTGTCGCTCGTATTTGTAAAGAAAATTTTCGGACCTGGTTTCTATGGTTTTCTCTAGAATTTTGGAAAATGAACTGGTTTTAGCAAATGGGTTGTAATTTTGCATATTTCAGTGTTCTCCAATTGTATAAATTGGTACTATTTCTGATTTGTTTAGGCAGTCTGGAAAGATTCCTTTTTCCAATACTTCATTTATTATTCCTCACAGACGTTTGAAGATTTGTTTTTAATTGCCGCAGAGAAGCCATCAGGACTCCGTGCAACATTGTTCTACAATGTGTTTATTGTGTTTCTATGTACCAATTCAGTGCAGGGATGCAAATATGTACTATTTTCATTGTGATTGATCTTATTTGGTGATTCGCGGTCGTTGATATTAGTCGCTAAGTTAGTGCCATGTTTATCATTTGATTGCTATCGCCTATGTTCTTGCCATCTGAGTTAATTTATTTATCATAATATATAAAATTCACAAGTTTTTCACCTTTCAGTTCCGCATTCACTATTCTATAGAATTTTTTTTATATCGTTTCCTCTTTTGGTAATGTGGTCTTCAAATATTTTATTCTTGGTATGTTTTATTCTGCTGTTTATTTCATTTCTTAAATTCTTATATATTCTTAACACTTCCTCTGTTGAATTCTCATAGGCTCTTTTTTACTACCAACGCATTTTACTTGTGAAATTCTTGTGTCAACCTTAGCAGGATTTACTTTTTTATAGAATTTTCTGCATGGTATCGCCAGTAACATTTTTATTCACTGGTTTTCTAATTATTCCTTTACTTGGTGTTTCACTATATGCAAAGCCTTGTCCAACTACTTGTATGTTTGATTGCCAACCTTCCTTTTATATTGACGAAAACATTTTCTCAGTATTTGCGTAGGCATTTTCATTTGTAATATTAGTTATATGCTGTGTTATTATCTCGACATTCTCATTTATATTTGTGATCTGCGTATTTAATTCTCCGGATACCCTACGTTCTATTGTCATTCCCTCTATCTACTTTTTACACATTATACGCACCCATACGCCTTAGAGTCCAAACTTACTAACATTTTATATTGTTGTCACTTAAATCACAGCAGATATTATGGAACCAATTATCACACACAAATTCGCACCTGTAATACCGGCGATATTGGTCGAGAACATGAGGAGCATCTATAATTCTGCAAAACAGTGTCTTAACTCAATCTTTTTGTTCTAATGGTTGGCTCAGACCGATTCTTCAGGAAGTATATATTATTGTAAAAGATCAATTTGTAACCCTATGTCCATCTAAGGACTGCTGGTGCTTTGTTACTTGTCATGTAAACTATACTTGGAAATATAATGAGATGGTTTCGCCTTGCCTTCCTCATCGCAGTCTTCTCTCTGATTGAGTCTTTCTGACTTCGCCTACAAGTCTCTGGGTGCTAGCCATACCGAGAAGCTGACGTTGCTGCCTTTGCTGCTTCCCCACGCTAGTTTTGGTCCGTCCAGGGTATTTCATTTCCTTAGTATCACATATATCTAGAAAGCATTCCCCTATCCGCAATCTGAGGCGTCACTCGATGGGGCACGGTGTTACGGGGATTAGCAACCCCGGGTGAGGTTGCAAAATAAAATTTTATTATTTAGTCTGCTATTGATAATGCTTTAAGATACTACTTAGTATAAATGGGCATACAAGTTACTTTGTGCTTAGGGCATCTAAAGGTTTTAATCCGCCTTTGGCGATAGGACATCAGATGGAGAATATAGATACGATTTTCGAAACACGTTTTCCTGAAAAAAGAGGATTATATTTATGAAAAAAAAAAAAACGACAATTTGGAAGAAAATAAAATGTCGCGAAAAAAGTCGCAATAATTATGCACTGAAATGATGCAACCAGTTTCTTTTGCAAGAACTTCGCTTACAATTTTGTAACTGGAGGATATCAAGAATAATGTGGTATACAGACCCATGATTTATTTATGAAGCAGCGATGATATTCTTTTGAATAATTCTACTATTGTTTCCCCCTACGGCTTTAGCTTATTTAATGTACTGAAGTGTCCAAAACGCAAACAATCGCGCGTACTACCCTATTTTTGAATTTGTTGTTACCACATTCCGCATGGTAGCATGTTCCAATATTGCAGATTAATTTTAAGGGATTTTCCTCTGCAAAAAACCGAATTTGCAGACCACTTTTAAGATCTGCCGATTATAAGTAAAGCTGCTATGACACTATCGTGCTTAGATTATGAAGGAATTAAAAACCAAACGTCACTTTAGGATAATAAACTCAGGTACAGACTCTTAAAATAAGCAAACTTAAGTAACTATATAAATTAATTATATAAATATTTTTACTTAATATTCAAATCAAAAGGCAAAGCTGAAATTAGCAAAACTATATGTCAATAACTATTTTAGCGGAAAAGCTATGCTATGTCATTCTCGTTCTAGATATCTTTCTAATCTCTGAATGAAATGGAAGTATGATATAAAAAATGATTAATTAGTAACTAAAGTTCTCTAAAATGATGAAATTAAAAAATTTTAACGTTATTTATATCGATTCTGTTCAAATCTTGCTAAATGTATGTACACATATTAAGCTTGTTGGTAAAACTTTACGCAATTACTGCAAAAAAACTCTATCCGTTTTACTGTATTTTAACTATTATTAGGTCTGTCCGTCGATTTCAATAGTTACTTTAAAACATATTGCCACCTACGGAAAAATAAAGGGTTAAATTAAATTTGATTTGCTAGAAGCAGGTTACCCTCAGCTTCATAAATTATTTTTAAATACTTTGTAGAAGCTCTGAGAATTTTAAACATATGTGTTTACCCCAAAGACTGCACCTACAACCGATGTTTCATCGTATCAGTTTACGCAGTAGAATTAGGAGACTTCAGCTAGCGAAAATTCTGCAATATCTATAGGCGACTGAGTGAGGACCACTACTTTGGTTAAGCGGTCTTTCGGTAGACCGACGTTCGGATAGTCGACGCACTACTGTAAAATCTATTAGGGAGCATATAATTTTGGAAAAATTTGAAGGTTGAATTTTAATATTATCCGAACCAGGATTTATCTTTTGTTTCTTCAACAGATAATGTTGTACCTCATAAAAGGATCATAATAGTGAGTAATGAACTCCATTTTTAATGTGGGAAATCAGTCAGCATTATATCTTGACAAATTTTCTGTTTTCTTCCTGGTAAATATGGGAAGATGATCTTACGTACCAAGCGCGTAGTTTACTAACTCTAAAAATTAAAGCATTCGCCTAATGATTGCAGATAACACATTTTGAACTGTATTTTTATTTAATCTACACTGTTTAATGAGTATATAGAATTTTAATAGAGTTGCCAGGCTCATTTATTTTTATGAATTCTAATTTATTTGTTCCTCTAAAATAACTATCATTTTAATAATACTTATCGAAATCTTTAAGCAATATTTGCAATTAACAGAACATTTATTGTAGAATTTGTTATAATTTGATATATTTTAAAACTTAAAAGGGTCCCTATTTGGCCTTTTATAAGTTTTAAAGTATATCAAATTACAGCAAATTCTACAATAAATATTTGATAAGGTTCCAAACACTAAGAGTACATTAGTAACTAGCGTAAATTATGAACCTAATATTTCTAATTACTTGTGTAAAAAATGTTAACCCCGCCGGGGACTTGAACTCGAACCTATTAATTGCCGCTCGATTGCTCTTCCAATTGAGCTACCGGGCTATTAAAATTATTGGAAGACACAAATAATTTTTAATATGTATTTGTTCTCCGTATCTTTTAAGATAGGCAACTTATATATCAGGATTTGATTGGGCCATCTGTTTGCTAGCATCAATCGATTCAATTGTTATCGGGTAGATGGAGCCTCCTGGATATATTCATTAATTTCTTTTCCGCTTTGCTGGCGGTCGCATGTTTAATTGAATATTTGATGTTTCGTAGTTAAACCTCCACGCT